>CAUYQU010084584.1:0-95122 GCA_963574635.1 Cheracebus regulus | reverse complement strand
GGCATTTGGGTTGGTTCCAGGTCTTTGCTATCGTAAACAGCGCCACAACAAACATACATGTGTATGTGTCTTTTTAATAGAGCGATTTATAATCCTTTGGGTATATATCCAGTAATGGGATTGCCGGGTCAAATGGAATTTCTATTTCTAGATTCTTGAGGAATCGCCACACTGTCTTCCATAATGGGTGAACTACTTTACACTCCCACCAAGAGTGTAAAAGTGTTCCTTTTTCTCCACATCCTCTCCAGCATCTGTTGTCTCCAGATTTGTTAATGATTGACATTCAAACTGGTGTGAGATGGTATCTCAATGTGGTTTTGATTTGCATTTCTCCAATGACCAGTGATGATGAGCATTTTTTCATGTTTGTTAGCTAGATATATGTCTTCTTTTGAAAAGTGTCTGTTCATGTCCTTTGCCCACTTTTGAATGGGTTTGTTTGTTTTTTTTTTTTCTTGTAAATCTGCTTTAGTTCTTTGTAGATTCTGGATATTAGCCATTTGTCAGATGGATAGATTGCAAAAATTTTTTCCCATTCTGTTGGTTGCCAGTTCACTCTAGTGATTGTTTCTTTTGCTGTGTAGAAGCTCTTTAGTTTAATTAGATCCCATTTGTCTATTTTGGCTTTTGTTACCAATGCTTTTGCTGTTTTAGTCATGAAGTCCTTGCCTATGCCTATGTCCTGAATGGTTTTGCCTAGGTTTTCTTCCAGGGTTTTTATGGTGCTAGGTCTTATGTTTAAGTCTTTAATCCATCTGAAGTTAATTTTAGTGTAAGATTTAAGGAAGTTTCAGCTTCCAGCGTATGGCTAGCCAGTTTTCCCAACACCATTTTTAATGGTGTTGTTTTTGTCTGGTTTGTCAAAGATCAGATGGCTCTAGATGTGTGGCATTGTTTCTGAGGCCTCTGTTCTGTTCCATTCGTCTATATCTCTGTTTTGGTACCAGTACCATGCTGTTTTGATTACTGTAGCCTTGTAGTATAGTTTGAAGTCAGGTAGCATGATGCCTCCAGCTTCGTTTCTTTTGCTTAGGATTGTCTTGGCTATGTGGGCTCTCTTTTGGTTCCATATGAAGTTGAAAGTGGTTTTTTCTAGTTCTATGAAGAAGGTCAATCATAGCTTGATGGGTATAGCATTGAATCTATACATTACTTAGGGCAGTATGTCCATTTTCACAATATTGATTCTTCCTAGCCATGAGCATGGAATGTTTTTCTATGTGTTTGTGTCCTCTCTTATTTCCTTGAGCAGTGATTTGTAGTTCTCCTTGAAGAGGTCCTTCACATCCCTTGTAAGTTGTATTCCTAGGTATTTTATTTTCTTTGTAGCAATTGTAAATGGGAGTTCACTCATGATTTGGCTCTTTGTTTGTCTTTTGTTGGTGTGTAGGAATGCTTGTGATTTCTGCATATTGATTTTGTATCCTGAGACTTTGCCAAGGTTGCTTATCAGCTTAAGGAGGTTTTGGGCTGAGATAATGGGGTCTTCTAAATATTCAATCATGTCATCTTCAAATAGGGAAAATTTGACTTCTTCTTTTCCTAATTGAATGCCTTTATTTCTTTTTCTTGCCTAATTACTCTGACTAGAATACTATATTGAATAGGAGTGGTGAGAGAGGCATCCTTGGCTAGTGCCAGTTTTTAAAGGGAATGATTCTAGTTTTTGCTCATTTAGTATGATATTGCCTGTGGGTTTGTCATAAACAGCTTTTATCATTTTGAGATATGTTCCATTGATACCTAGTTTATTGAGAGTTTTTAGCATAAAGGGCTGTTGAATTTTGTCAAAGGCCTTCTCTGCATCTATTGAGGTAATCATGTGGTTTTTGTCTTTGGTTCTGTTTATGTGGTGGATTACATTTATAGATTTGCCTATGTTGAACCAGCCTTGCATCCCTGGGATGAATCCTACTTGATCATGGTGGATAAGGTTTTTGATGTGCTGTTGGATTCGGTTTGCCAGTATTTTATTGAAGATTTTTGCATCAATGTTCATCATGGATATTGGCCTGTAGTTTTCTTTTTTTAGTTTTGTCTCTGCCAGGTTTTGGTATCAGGATGATATTAGTCTCATAGAAAGAATTAGGGAGGATTCCTTCTTTTTGCATTGTTTGAAATAGTTTCAACAGGAATGGTACCAGCTCCTCTTTGTATGTCTGGCAGGATTCGGCTGTGAACCATCTGGAACTGGATTTTTTTTTGGTTGGTAGGCTATTAATTGCTGCCTCAACTTCAAACTTTGTTATCGGTCTATTCAGGGTTTCAACTTCTTCCTGGCTTAGTCTTGGGAGTGTGCAAGTTTCCAGAAATTTATCCATTTCTTCCAGATTTACTGGTTTATATACATAGAGCTGTTTGTAGTAATCTCTGATGGTAGTTTGTATTTCCGAGGAATCGGTGGTGATCTCTCCTTTATCATTTTTTATTGAATCTATTTGATTATTCTCTCTTTTCTTTATTATTAGTCTAGCTAGTGGTCTATTTTGTTGATCTTTTCAGAAAACCAGCTCCTGGATTTATTGATTTTTGGAAGGTTTTTGTGTGTCTCTATCTCCTTTAGTTCTGCCCTGACCTTAGTTATTTCCTGTCTTCTGTTTGCTTTGGAGTTTTTTTTGATCTTGCTCCTCTAGCTCTTTCAATTTCTATGTTAATATTGTTATGATTCAATTTGATCCTGCCATTTTGTTACTGGCTCGTTGTTTTGCCCATTAGTTGATGCAGTTTCTTCATTGTGTTGTTGTTCTTTACCATTAGGTACATTTTTTTCAGTGGCTGGTACTGATTGTTCCTTTCCATGTTTAGTACTTCCTTCAGTAGCTCCTGTAATGCAGGTCTTGTAGTGACGAAATCTCTCAGCAATTGCTTGTCCATTAAGGATTTTATTTCTCCTTCACTTCTGAAGCTTAATTTGGCCAGATATGAAATTCTGAGTTGAAAGTTCTTTTCTTTAAGGATGTTGAATATTGGCCCCCACTCCTTTCTAGCTTGTAGAGTTCCTGCTGAGAGACCTGCATGAGTCTGATGGTCTTTCCTTTGTGGGTGGCTCAACCTTTCTCTCTGGCTGCCTTTAGGAATTTTTCCTTCATTTCAACCCTGGTGAATCTGACAATTATGTGCCTTGGGGTTGCTGTTCTTGAGGAGTATCTTTGTGGTGTTCTCTGTATTTCCTGGATTTGAATGCTGGCCTGCCTTGTTAGGTTGGGGAAGTTCTCTTGGATAATATCCTGAAGAGTGTTTTCCAACTTGGATTCATTCTCCCGTCACATTCAGGTACGGCAATCAGCATAGATTAGGTCTTTTCACATAATCCCATAGTTCTTGGAGGCTTTGTTTGTTTCTTTTCACTCTTTTTTCTCTAATCTTGCCTTCTCGTTTTATTTCATTGATTTGATGTTCATTCTCTGATATCCTTTCTTCTGCTTGATCAATTCTGCTGTTGAAAGTTGTGCATGCCTCACGACGTTCTCATGCTGTATTTTTCAGCTCCATCAAGTAATTTACGTTCTTATCTAAGCTGGTTATTCTATTTAGCATTTCGTCTAACCTTTTTTTCAAGGTTCTTAGTTTCTTTGCATTGGGTTAGAACATGGTCCTTTAACTCAGAGAAGTTTATTATCCACCTTCCAAAGTTTGCTTCTGTCAATTCATCACACTCATTTTCTGTCTTGTTTTGTTCCTTTGATGGTGAGGAGTTGTGATCACTGGGAGGGGAAGAGGTGTTCTGGTCTTTGAAGGTTTCATCCTTTTTGTGCTAGTTTTTCCCATCTTCGTGGATTTATCTCCCTTTGATCTTTGAAGCTGGTGATTTTGGGAGAAATCTCTGAGTGGATGTCCTTTCTGTTGAGGTTGAAGCTATATCTTTTTGGGCCTGTAGAGGTGCTGCTGGGCTGCCTCGGATTCAGTCAGGTTGCTGGGTGGGTGGCCTTCCCCTGGGGTTGGTTTGCAGGTGAAATTAGCCCCACCTTCCCAGTGGCATCTCTCCTTCCCTGAGCTCGATCTTCCTGGTTGGGGTCAAACTGGTGTATTCGCTGCCAAGCTCTCTGGCACTCGGGTTTCAGGTTGAGTTTTGTGGGGGATGGGGCCTGCCAGGCCTTATGACCTGTTTCCCTGCTTTCAACTCTGCCTCTTTCTGTGGGATGGGTTGTTCTGCCCTGCTGGCTTTAGTCCAAACTTCTGCCCAGGTCTGGCCGACAACTTGCGGCACCAGGCAGGAGCGGTGGCTCAGATTTGCATCAACAACCCATGGTGCCCCTCAGTCCAGCAGGGCTCTCATGGACCGTGGGTTGCAAGAGGGATGAGGTAAGCACAGGATCCAAATCAGAGCACCGAGGGGGTGAAGTCACCCGACCCTCCGAGCTGGCTGCACATTCCAGATGGGGACATGCCCTGTCCTGTCTCAGTTTGCCCTCCCTGGGTGGCTCTTGCCCTGCTTTGGCTCCTTCCCTGTGCTATTTTCAGAGTCCTTCCAGTCCCCACAAAATGAATCCAGCACATCATTTGGAATCGTGAAGTCCTCGAGCCCTCTGTGTCTCATTTGCTGGAGCTGCATTCTGGTGTTGCCTCCTCTCGGCCGTCTTGGTGCCACCTTGACAATGAGCTTTTTAAGGTCTTTGACTGTAATGTGTCCTTGGATGCAAGGCGCTCACTCCACTTGCTTCCTAGAAAGTTCCTATGGTTGTGCTGTCATTGCTTCTTGACCTTGAGAGATGGCCTGCTGCACTCTCTGGCTTCAAGCAAGACTTTATCTAATTCTTCCTCAAGAAAACATCTACTTTATAAATTTTCTTACAGAAAAGGGGACTCTATACCTTTTTAAAATGATCTTTAAATAAAATTAGACTCCAAAATAGCAAAGTTGTAAGAAACAGTGAGGATTGTTTAAGCCAATTCTTCCATGTTGTGTGTGAGGCCTAGATAAGTGAAAAGGATAGAAACGGCCACAGTTTATGTGGTTAATTACTATGCAGCTTGGTGGCTAAGAGTTTGGTGGGCTCTGGAGCTGGGTGGTCTGGGTCTGAGTCCTAGTTCTCTACTTGCTAGCTGTGTGACTCTGAACAAGTTTCTTAACCTCCTTGTGCCTCAGTTACCTCGCTGTAAAAATGGTGGTAACAACAGTGCTTACCTCACATGATTGTGGTGAAGATTAAATATGTTTCTATGTGTAAGGCACAAAATAAACTATATATGTGTGTTTACTATTCTTGTTGTTGACAGCACTAGGATTCGAGTCCACACTGCTTGACTTCCTTGTCTAGTGCTCTTTTCATTTTCTTAAATTCTCTTCCACTAAGATCTTTTTTGTAACCAGCTGACGTTCTTCCAACTTTAGTTTGACCCATGCCCACCAGTTCTTCTCTGAGTCTGGATACCAATGTGGGTCTTGTGCATATTAGTTTCACACACTATGGTCATGGGACTCTGAGGTCAGATAGACCTGGATTTGATTTCCAACTTTACCACGTAGAGGTTACTTAGCTTCCTTGTGCCTCTGTTTCTTCATTTATACACTGGGGTTAACAAAGAGCATCTACCTTACTGAGGTTGCTGATAGGATTAAATAAGGAGCTATTTATAAAAGCACTCAGAAGAATGCCAGACGCTTGGTAGATACGTAATACATGGCAGTATATTATTGTTAGTACTACTATTACAACTCCTTATGGAATTTTCCAAGTCATAAGTGTACTTTTCTCTTGCAGATTATCTGAGTAGGCTGAACCATCAGCGAAAAAGAGGCCAAGCATCTCAAAAATAGGACACCTGAGAGTATGGAGCCAATGTGACACTCAGGTGAGTTAGCCTTACGATTCCCAAGCATGCAGTCCTTGGACCAGATGCATCAGAATCTTCTGGTAAGTGTGCTAAAATATAGATTACTGAGACCTGCCCTAAATCTTTCAAATCAGAATATTCTAAGGAAGCAGGTCTCAGTGAATATGTATTTTAAAGCTCCCTAAACATACTTTATAGGCTGCCAGATTTAGGAATCACAGGATTAGGTAGCTATCTAAATGAAGACCCTTTAAGAGTGCCAGAAGCTTCTCTTTCACGTATCCATTTATCCATCTGTTCACCCATCCATCAACCAAACATGTGCTAGTATCTGGTATTTGCTTCTTGACCTGCTACTGCGGTGGTGGGTGCAAAGATGAATGATCAATGCTCTTAAAGAGCCAATAGTCTAAGAAAATGGATGAATAAAGTATAAATAACAAAAGATGTGCTATGAAGTACCATGAGGGTCCAGAAAAGTATATACTTATTCCAGGCTGTAGCGGAAGACTCTGGAGAGGTTTCATTTTATATAATACCATGAATTCCCCTTCAGATCCATCTCTAATTCAAGCTTCTCCTACTTCCAACTGTTTGTGTTAGACACCAGTCCTGTGGATTTCTATAGTTTTCTGGAATTACTTTTTATACACTACAGTAGTTATGTGGCTGCTTCCATGTTTTACTTAGAAGCTGAGAGCTTGATAAAAGTGAAGACTGCTTCTTAATCATCACCTTTTCCCCCACCTCCTGGCTAGGATCGGACTCTGCCTAAGCAGCTGCAGTCAGTGCTCAATAAACATTGAAGAAGTTGGGTTTCTGCATGAGTTATGCAAAGAAGGGGGACAGTGGGTGTAAGCCTGGGGCAGGGAGCAGGGCTAGGACCAATCATGGAATCTGAATCAAGTTTTGGGCTTTAGTTTTTAGGCAATGAGCATAAGACTATTTTGGAAGCTATATCCTTTGTTCACAAAAAAGTTAGAAAGGGCAAGAACTAGGACAGTCTATCACAAAGTGTGGGAAAGGTAATTTTATATGTAAACTATTATAAATCACATTTGAGTTATGAAGTGAGACAGTTATTCCCTTTGCAGTTTCATTTCATTCTGTCTAATTATTTCAGGGAGACACTCTGAATTGAGTGCTAGTATTTTAACACCTCTCTAACACTTTCTCTTTTTAAATCAACAAATAATAATCGTGTATATTTATGGGGTATATTGGGTATGGAGGGTGGGGTATTCTGTGATGTCTTGACCTGTGTATACATTGTAATACTTCTCTAATACTTTCTAATCCAGGCATCCCCAACTTTTCGGCACCAAGAAGTAGTTTCATGGAAGACAATTATTCCACAGATGGTGGGGGGATGATTTCGGGGTGGAACTATTCCACCTCAGATCATCAGGCATTAGCTTCTCATAAGGAATGCACAACCTAGATCCCTCGCATGCACAGTTCACAATAGGGTTCATGGTCCTATGGCAATCTAATGCTGCTACTGATCTGACAGGAGGCAGAGCTCAGCTGGTAAGGCTCACTCACCTGCTACTCACCTCCTGCTGTGTGGCCAGGTTCCTAACAGGCCATAGACTGGCACCAGTCCATAGCCTGGGGCTTGGGGACCCCTGTTCTGTGATGTCTATATAACAATAAAATTGCCTAATGATGCATTTCTTAGAAGGTATACCCATCATTAAGTGACACATGGTTACTCGTGTATTTATATATATATCTAAATGTGGCTAGATTAGATGTGATATCCCTTTGAATGCAGGGATAGGTGGGCAACTTTCTAAAACACAAAACTAACAATGTCTTTTCCCTGCTTAAGAACCTTCAGTGGCACCTTGTTTTTTGGAACCAGATAGATTCTAAGCTGCCTAACTCAGAATTCTAGCGTAGAGTTGTCTACACCTGGCTGCCCCCAACAGTCAGTCTCATTTCCTGTCTCAAACATGGGGCTTCAATAAGGATAAACTTTCCCAAGGATAATTTTATACTCTGCATGCCTTTAAAGGCTCAACGCTGGAGACCCCCCCACCCTCCTCACCCTTTCACCAGTGCACCCTCTATTCATCCTTTCAAAGCCTCCTCCAGGGAGTCCTTTCCCAATGCCCACTTCCCAGCCCAAGCTTCGTGCTATTTCTATAGATACCCAGAAACACATCAACTATATGTACAGTTTACCTTAGGGTGTCAAAGTTATACATACTGCTTTAGAAGGGACTTTGAGCTTCTCTTCTTTATGACTTGGGCTTCTGCTACTGGGTCAGGCAGGTAATTGACACTCAACAAATGTTTGTTTAGCCTAACTCTGCTGAACACATGGCGTTAGTAAGCTGATTTTGCTGAGTCTGCAGCATTTCCTGCATGCATTCCCTGGTTGCATCCAATTATAGTCATCCTGCTTCTGTTTTCTTAATTTGTCACTCCCTTCCTCTGATAACTTTTGCCATACGTCTGTATCACATGGCCTACTTTTTGAAAAAGATTTTTTTACATTCACCTACATTTGTCTCAAATTTGTTTTTAAAGGAAACTTTGTGTCACTACCATCATTGAAAACTTTTATCACCTGGCACAAAAGATAGTTAAAAAATAATACAACAAAAGACATTCTACTAAATTCTGGCTAGACAATCTCGCCTGCTCTAGTAGGTGCACTGAGACCATTAATGAATCTTTCATCTCATCTTGTACCATCCTCTTTGCCACATGACTTTGGGTTTCCCTCACTAACGAGACCAAGTTTCTGTCTCCATTGCTTAATTCTGAATTCAGCCATAGCACTTGCTCTGCCCAATGTTGTTTTAGTAGAGTTGACACAAACAGAAGCGTGAAAAGCTCTTGTGCAACTGAGATTGCTCCTCTGCAGTGAGAACATGCCTGGGATAGTGTACTGAAAAGATGTGAGAAATATATGAAGCAGAGTCCAGTCATCCCAGTCAAGAACTGGCAGTGAATCTAACCACTAGACTTTGAGGCAAGTCCAGACCAAGGCCAAGGAACCACTGGCCTTAAAGACTGACCTGCAGGTTACTGAGCTAAATAAAAGTTTACCGTTGAAGGGCACTGAGTTGTTTTTGTGTCCTACAGATATTAATGTGGCAACAGATAACTAACATACCTGCTGCGGTTCTGAGCCTGAGACATGTTTTCTCTTTGCTAAAAAGATAGATTAGAACAAGGGTCCCCAACCCCCAGGCCACAGTCTGGTACAGGTCTGTGGCCTATTAGGAACTAGGCAAGCTGGCATTACCACCTGAGCTCTGCTTCCTGTCAGGTCAGCAGTGGCATTAGATTCTCATGGGAGCGCAAACCCTGTTGTGAACTGCATATGCAAAGAATCTAGGTTTTGTGCTTTTTTGAGAATCTAATTTTGATGATCCCGAGGTGGAACAGTTTCATCTAGAAACCATCCCCCTACTCAGCTTGGGAAAAAATTGTCTTCCACGAAACTGGTCCCTGGTGCCAAAAAGGTTGGGGACTGCTGTCATAGAGTTTACTTACACAAACCTAGATGGTATAGCCTGCTACACACCTAGGCTACATGATATAGCCTATGGCTCCTAAGCTACAATCCTGTACAGCTTGTTACTATATTGAATGCTGTGGGCAGTTGTAACACAATGGTATTTGTGTATCTAAACATTCCTAAAAATAGAAAAGATACAATAACAATATGGTTTTATAATCTTATGGGACCACTGTTATATATGTGGGCCATTGTGGACCAAAATATTTATAGCCCGTGACTATATATGTATATACAACATATATGAGTGTTTATATTTATGTTTATAATACATTTATTTACACATATTTTTCTCTACAAAAATTCCTGCCAGGTAGTTTTCTGGCTTCTGTTTGCAAACCTCCAGTGACAGGTGGCTTATTATTCTGCAAATGAGCCTGTTACGGTCCTGATTGTAACTGGATGAAAAAGATAGACTTGAGGCACACAAAACTGGAAATGGGGATTGTGGCAGTAATCCAGGCGAGGGACATAGAAGAGCCAAAGCAAGCAGGGAGAGTCCGGATGTAATGATAGAGAAGCAATCTCCTTTGGCTGATACTAAGTGCCATAAAAATGTGAATTGTATAAAATGTGAATTGTAAAGTGGTTGTGCTCACTTTAGAGCCCAAACTCACTGCATAAACAACTCCCAAACCACACAAATATCTATTTTTCCTTTAAATGGACAAACCAATGCTGACACCCAGTGGCTGGTTCAGAGTACCCACAGCTCCCAGAGAGAGGATCCCGAGGGAGATGAAAGTCAACTTGCCCAATGCTGACTGTCAGAGTAACCCCAGGATCTTTAGCTGAAGGGCAAGTCTAAATTCAGCCAGTAATACCCAGTCATGCGATGTGTTTGGCATCACATAAAGGATAGTTTCCAGTAAGTTTAATGCAGGTAAAAGAGCCAAATTAAACCTGCAGATGAAAACAATATTGAATCAAAGTCAGCCCCTTGCAAAGCAGAGACAAAAGCAATTACCCTGAGTTCCCTGGAGAACTCCTATTCAAAGTACCAACAAGAAATGAAACAGTTAAAGGTCAGTTTCTCAGTCATATCAGTACTCTGTTTTGTCATATGATGGCTGACTTTCTGCTTTGGATGGAAGCCACTCAACTCCCATTCTGACCCAGAGTCAGGATGTGGTAAAACAAGGAACTTGACAAATCAAATGGACAAACAGGTCCAAGGAGTGAAATGAGTTTGCTAAGGTCTAAAAGCAAACTAATGGCAGAGAAGAAACACTAGTGTGCTTCCTGTCTGACCAGACTTAACAGCTGGAGCTCCAGCAGCCATCTTGTACCATGCGACAAAGGCTACAATCATAGGATGGTAGAGGGAGAAAGCAGAAGAGTCCAGTCATGAACAAATTCATGGGGCTGTCATACCAACCTGGAATGCAGACCAGATTTTTATGAACCCTCATGCATGCTCAAAATATCAGTTATCATCTGTATGTCATTGATGCTGATCGTCTATCTACTTAATGTCACCATTTGAACATCACAGAGGAATGTCAGAACAAAACTCAGGATCTTCTCCCCACAAATTCTGTTTTCCTTTGGTGTCCCTACATGGCACCACCATCCATTGCACAATCCAGAAGTAGAAGAGACATCCTTGACTCATTCCTTTCCCCTGAACCCCATAACTGAAAAAAATCACAAGACTTGAATACATGACTTTATCCCATATATTAACCCACTTCTTAGCATTCTCCTCACCATTGCTGGAATCCTTACTGCTTTATCCATTGGACACATTTTGTTTGTTTGTTTATCGTCTCTTTCCTCGGCACAAGAATGCCAACTTCCATGGCTGCCCTAGTTTGCAGTCCCCTGCTCTTTCTTCAGACACTCTGTTTATTACACTCTTTTATTTTCTTTATAGCTCTTATCAGTATCTGAAATGATGTGTGTTTGTCTATGAGACTAGGGGTCTCATCTGTCTTGTCCATGGTTGTTGACTAACGTAGTGAGAAATGAGCAGAGATTTTGTCCATTTGCCTCACTGTTGTGTCACTAGCAGTCAGAACTGTGCCTAGTATGAAGTAAGTGCTTAATGAATGCTTGTTGGTGAGTAAATATGAATATAGTTATGCACATAATGTACATATAGTGCTTGGACAGTAGGAGTAACTGGGGAAGGGGGTCCTGGGTTAGTAATTATTTGGTTATAGACTACAACTCATTTTATTTTTGTAGCCAGTGGCTGTGAAACCCAATGTTGCATATCTGACAAGGGCTCAAAAAGGCAGTCTGAGGTTTGATATCGTCATCTAATGAAGAAAAAAATATCAAACCTAGCTTTTGAAAGGAGAAGTAGGGTACCTGGGGAATGTTGCCTGAGGTCAACTTGGGCTGCCACTTTTATTTTATTTTGCTTTCCCTAATAGCCAGCATCTATAAAGAAGATGGTTGACTACTTGTTCATGCCATAGTTTAGCTGGTTTTTTATTGAATCCATGAAAGAAAGGAAGGAAGGAGGTAGAGAAGGAAAGGGATTGAAAAGGAAGGGAAAAAAAGGAAAGAAAGGGTAGACAGAGAGAGAGAAAGAGAGAGAGAGAGAGAGAGAGAGAGAGAGAGAGAGAGAGAGAGAGAGAGAATCTGTTCTATTTAAAGTATTACAAGGGAAATAGGTTTTTCTACCTTCTCTTTTGTTCATTCCCTGACCCCACATATGAATTCTTTACGTAACAGCCAGAATAATCTTTCCCTCTCCTCTCCTTCTGTTATTCCTTCGCTCTCTTTTCCTCCTTTCTTCTCTCATTGATTTAATAAAATAAAGTGTACTTTTATTCCGTAACAACTCAACATTAGTGTTGCTGGTTAGCAGGGGGCCGGTCATGTGATTATCTAGGAACCCCAACATAGCACCTTTTATCTTGATACTCTGAGGTCTTTTAGGGCCTCAGAGATTTCTACAAATTAGGAAAGAACATGAAAGATCCTGCATGGAGGGATTTTGTAAGTCAAGCACATGATCTCTGTAAAATGTAAGTTGTATAGTGTCCTGCCCTACCTAAAACTTTCAGTGACTTCAAGCCACCTTAGAATAAAACTCAAACTCTGACAAATGTTAATTGTACATATTTATGGAGTGCAATGTGAGGTGATTTTCAAGACATGAATACATTGTGAAATGATCAAATTACGTTGATTAACATATCCACCATTTCACATACTTACAGTTTCTTTGTGGTGAGAACATTTAAAATCTATTCTTTTGAATTATTAACTGTAATTACCGTGCTGTGTAATAGACCACCAGTACCTATTCCTCCTAACTGAAACTTTTACCAACGTCTTTCTTTTCCCTGTCCACACCTGTCTGCCCCACATCCAGCCTCTGGTAACCACCATTCTACTGTCTACTCTTTTTTTTGTTTTTCGCTTTAAGTTCTGGAATACATATCAGGAATGGGTTTGTTGCATGTGTATACATGTGCCATGGTGGTTTGAAGCACCTATCAACCCATCATCTAGATTTTAAGCCCCGCATTCATTAGGTATTTGTCCTAATGTTTTCCCTCCCCTTGCTCCCTACCCCCTGATAGGCCCTGGTGTATGTGGGAGTGTGTCCTACCTGTGTCCACGTGTTCTCATTGTTCAACTCCCACTTAAGAGTGAGAATATGTGGGTGGTGCTTGGTTTTCTGTTCCTGTGTTAGTCTGCTGTCTACTCTCTACTTCTGAATTCAACTGTTTTTAGATCTGACATACAAATGAGACCAGATCATGTGGTATTTGTCTCTCTGTGCCTAGCTTATTTCACTTAGCATGATGTCCTCTAGATTCATTCATATTATCTCAAATGAAAGAATTGCCTGCTTTGTAAGGAGTAATAGTATGGCATTGTGTGCATATACTGCATTTAAAAAATCCATTCATCCGTTGATAGACACTTAGGTGGATTCCATATCTTGGCTATTGCAAATAATGCTGCAGTGAACATAGGAGTACAGGTAACTCTTCAACATACTCATGGCATTTTCTTTGGATATATACCCAAAAGTGGGATTGCTGGATCATATGGTAATTCCATTTTTAAATTTTTGAGGAACCTCCATACTGTTTTCCAAAATGGCTGTACTAATTTACAATACTACCAACAGTGTGCAAAGGTTCCCTTTTCTCCACATTCTCACCAACACTTATCTTTCATCTTTTTGATCATGGGTAATTTAACAGGCATGAGGTAATATCTCATTGTTTTAAGGTGCATTTCTCGGATGATTAGAGATGTCAAACATTTTTTAATATATCCATTGGCTATTCTTGTGTCTCCTTTTGAGAAATGTTTTTTTTCAGCTCCTTTGCCCTTAAAATAGAGTTATTTGTTTCCATGTTATCAAGTAGTTTAAGTTAATTGTATATTTTGGATATTAACTCCTTATCCAGAATAAACCTATACAACTGTGGCCAATTAATTTTCAACAAAGGTGCCAAGAACACATAACAGGAAAGAACATTCTCTTCATTTCCTTTAGTTGGTAAAACTAAATATCCACATGTAGAATGAAAATTGATGCTTATCTCACCACATAGATAAAAATCAGCTCAAAATGGGTGAAAGACTTAAACTTAAGATCTGAAACTGTAAAACTACTGTAATAAAACATAAGGGAAAAGCTCCATGACATTGGTTTGAGCAGAGATTTCTTATATGTGACCCCAGAAGCACAGGCAATGAGAGCAAAAATAGACAAATGGGATTGCATGAAACTAAAAAGCTTCCGCACAGCAAAAAAAAAAAACAATCAACAGTGTGAAGAGACAGCCCACAGACTGGGAGAAGATGTTTGTAAATCATACATGGGATAAGGGACTTACCTGCCTCTTTGATATCATTTCCCATCAAGTTTTCCATCCTACTTTATTCAGCTCCAAGCCACACATGCAGGTCTTTTTTTTCCTGTTCTTAACATCCCAAGCTTTGATCTGCCTGGGGGCCTCTGTTTGTTATCTCCTCTGCCTGGATACCCCCAACTCAGCAAGGCTGGCTGCTTCTCTTGATTTGGCTAATGCAGCCCAGAGAAACTCTTCTTGCCTTCTCTATTTAATACTTCCTTGCCCCTTCCTCAAAGACACTCTGTTATATTACATTTCATTATTTTCTTCACAGCTGTAATGACATCTGAAATTATAGGTATTTATTTATTTATTCAAGAGAGTAGAGACCTATTTTTATTGTATATGATTGTTCATCTTTGTTGACCAGAAGTGGGTCTGGCACCTGGTAGGTGCAGTACATATCTACTGAGTACTTACTGTATGGCAAATATTCCTCTAAATACAGCACAGGCACTAACTCATCTGATTCTTACAACTCTGTAAGGTACTACTGTTATGATTCATGTTTCATAGAAGAAACGGAGGCCCAGAGAAGTGAGGTAACTTGTGTAGGGTTATATAGAAAAGTTGAGAAGCTGAGATTCTAATTCCAGGGTCTGTGACCTTGACCACTATACTGTACTACTTCCAGTCAGAATCTCAGTTTTTGAAAAGAATTTAATATCACCTGATCATCTTACCACTACCAGATGCATAGATATGCTCTGTGACATTTCTTTCAAGGTTTTCTAACTTATTGAATGTTTTGGTGACAGAATATCCCCTTTCTTCTGGGTGGACCCAATCCATTATGAAATGCTAGTTTTCCCCTCATATTGGGATACACTCTGCCTCCTTATAGCTTCTCCCCCAAGGTTCTATTGCACCTGTTCAGCCCTCAAAAGGAGCCATCCCCCTGTATCCCAAGGAAGCCCATCAGCAATGACATGGTCATTCTCCCGACCTTTCTCTCTTACCAGCTGAATAATGCCAGATTCTTCCAGGGCATGGTTTACTTTTCTGTCTCGGCAAGGATATTCAAAGCCTCTGCTCAAGAAATATGCAGGTAAATTCATTTCTTTGTTCCTGGACCCCTCATTGGGGAGCTGTGGGCTAGACATGAGTTGGTGGGGTTTCTAAGCCCATCTCATCTGATTTCCCTGAATCTCATCTCCCAGACTGGGTGGTAACAAAAACTCATATAGCACAAAAGCAATTCCTTCTTGGGACTGTGGGGGCTGTTATCTGGTGCTCCTTGGATGATGCTATTAGATTACTTACAGCTCCCATTCCGCCTTCACAGCCTGAAACCGTGAGCATGGGAGAGGCTGATAAAGAAACTGGCTTATATGTGCTTTTCCTTTCATTGCTGATATGCTTGTCCCTCGTGGGTTTCTTGCAGAATAACAGAATTGTAAAGTGAGGAGAAAAGTTATATCATTGGATTAGGCAATATAGAGTTCCATTGTGAAGAGTTGTCTGGGGGTTGCTGATTCAGGGTGTGAGGCAGGCTGCATTTACAGACAAAATAAAATATTTGCACCTCCCCACCCCTGAAAATAAAGTCAACTTGGTACAGAGGAGACTAACCTGTACATAAATACCAGCTCTATTTATTTCAGTTACTTTCTCTCTCTGATCTTTAAAATGAGGAACTGTACCCATCTGAAATGATTGTTATGTGTGCCTTACGTTCTCAGTACACATTAGTTTAGATTTGTTAGACTTTACTGAGGTTTCTTTTAATTGGGATTTCAATCTCTATGGGATTTAAATCTCTCTATCCCAGGCATCTGGCTAAACTTGCTTATTAAGTGAGGCGGTACCATAGAGAGGCAGAGGAATTTCTAGTAATGACAGTTAAATACGCCTGGTGCTTAGTTTTGGGGAATGCTTTCTTGTAAGTGATTTCATTTCATCCCTGTAACAACCTTATTAGGTAAAGGTAATTATTTTACATTTTGCATGTGAGAAATCTAGCACACCGTAAGATTATTTAACCTGCCCAATATCACAGGGTTAGTGAGTATTCAGTCACTATTGTGGCCCAGAAGACCTGGATCAGGACCTTGCCTTGAACTCAGGTCATCTGATTTTAAACTCCATTCTGGCTTTCCTTTGAATCTTTTGCTGGGCTTGTAAACCTTAGCCTTCTGTTACTCATCTCTGTACTTTCCAGGTTAGTGCCTAGTACACAAAAGGCACCAAATTGGCATTTGTAGAACTGAAACAAGTTCTAGCAGCTATGGATAATACATATACATGAATTTTGCAGTAAAGAGCTTAATAGTCCCAGTGTACTATATACGAAAACTTATAAATAAGCTCCCCCACAGCCATCCCAAATCTTGTAAAAGGTTATTCCTGCCTCCATTCTTAGCTTATTTCTGTCTTGGACTGAAACATTTGAAACCCCTACCATGAGAACAACTGTGAAAAAACAGTGGCTAGGCTGCAGAATCTGTTTTTGTAAACAACGGAAGAGAAATGTGAGCATCAGACATTGCTTAGAAGAGTAGCGTTTGGTAGTCAGGAGGGTGTAGGTTTGGAGATCAGTTTCTGATCTAAGCTATATGGATCTTGATAAACATAGCTGTCTATGTATCCATTCCTGACTCTAAGGTGACCAGCCCATTCCATATGTGGTGTGGCCAGCACTAGTGACAACAGACTTCCAGCCAAACCCTTAGTCTGTTTTCTCTCTTGACCCATCTCTTTTCTGACCTGTTCCTAGCCTCTCTAGCTCCTAACCCCTTACCTCCTAGGAATTCCATTCATGGCCTCTTTCTTGGGCCTGATTCTAGGTACTACTTCTCTGGTTTTGACATCTGCCTTCCATTGCATATTAGGGTGAATTTTTTTTTTAGACATACACCTTGGTGAGTGTAATTTCCTACAATTAGCCCCATTTCTTCAAAAAGGAATTGACCTTATACAGACTTTGTTTCTAATGCGCAGTAACTCAATTGATTCATGCCTCTATTGATTCATACCTTCATTCAATCAACTAATACATGCTGATTATCACTTACTTGCTGTGCACACCGGTGCTGGTGTACCATATGACTAGGTTGTAGTCCTTGCTCCAGGGATCCTGATACACAGAAGGGGATGTAGTGTAGCATGGTAGTTAAGAGCATGTGAATGGGTGTGGTTTCTAAACGTGGCTCTGTTGCTCACTAGATGCATTACCTGTGTGCCTTTGGTCAAGATACTTAATCTCTCAGAGCTTATTTCTCCGTATGTAAAATGAGAATATTACCTTGAAGAATCGTTGTACTATTAAGTAAAATTATCTGTGTTAGGTGTTTAGTACAGTTACCTGACACACACTACACACTCAGTAGACATTGACTATTGTTTTATTAGTGAGGGACAGATAAAAAGATAATTAGAGTGTAATATTATCAGTGATATAATAGGGAACACATGGGAGGTCCTTATGTAGGTTTCAGAAAGTTTCTTGGAGAAAGTGATATCATAGCTAATACCTTAAGGGTGATCATGAGTTAGCCGTGTTAAAGAAACAACATTTCCGGGAAAGGGAACAGCATTGAAAAGGCCTGGACAAGAGAAACGTCATGGCAACATACATGTAGTTCAGTAAGGCTAGAGAAATATTTGAGAGTAAGTGGTGAGAGACAAGACCAATGTCCTGCTTACTTCCTTTTATTCTGCCTCTTATGTTTCCCAGGCGGTGACCCCATCTCATTACCCTACTTTTCCTCTTTGTACAGCTGTGGCTTGCTAAGGGCAAAGAATGCCTGAGTGAAAGTTGCTTCCCCTTGATGACTTACTTACATAATTGCTGATGCAGGTTCCCCATGGAAAACTTGGAGCCATATTCTATTTAGGGACATTTTAGCCTTACACAGCAGATCCAGCTGCTATGATTTGCCTCATTACCTATTAAGAGGACATTTGCATGGACTTAAATGGTTACCTCACCTTGTTCCTGAGACATATTTTTCCATGGCTGACCATTTGTCCAGTAGCAGGCAAATTGGGAAAGTGAGCAGGAGGTCACTGAGACATGCTTTTAGTTGGCTCCTGGTAGAAACACAGAATGTCAGGCTGGGACACTTTGTGGGTCATTTCTACTCTATTATGTCATGGAAAACTATGACAATTTCAATCCTAGACCCCAGAAATGTATAGAAAAAAAGCTGAGGCTGGTAAAAGGAGAGTGATGGCAAATGATGATGACAGGGAGAAAGTGGTTGCAAAGCTGTTAAAATCTGCCTCTCTGATCAGCTGTCAATGGGCAATATGTCTGCCTCTGCCCGAGCTTCATGCACCCCTAGCAGACACTACTAGAGGTTGGTAGCACTATTCTTTTGAGCCCAGACAGGGCCTCAGAATTCTTCCAAACATAGTGCTGCAGAAGTTCACAGCTGAGTATGTAGATCTGGCACTTGTAATGAAACACACTAACTACCCTGAGTGCCTCGCTTTCCATGCAGGGAATGTGACTCATCAAAAAGAAGTACTTTATCCAACATAAGCATGCACATTAATGGCAGACCTTAAGTTAGAGTATTTTGCTCCTGACCCAAATCCCTGAAAGAATTTCCATGCTTTAAAAGATATCACAAAGGCCAGTTAGATTATTCTTTCCAAAAAGTTTGGTATCATGCCACTCCCCTGCTGAGCATCCCTCAATAGCTTACCATTTTCAAGAAAATGAAGTCTAAACATCTCAGCAAATCATTCTGCATTTTTCACATCCTGAGCCCAGCTCTAGTCAAAATGAATCCCCACCTCTTTGTTTATGCCTTCTCCATTCAACTCTCATCCATGGGTCCTCCAAAGCTTGGCTCAAGTCTTTCAGTTTCTCTGAAACTGGCCAATTTCAGTCCTATTTGTCTTCTTCACCTAAATGATTCTAATGATTACGGTTCAAGCCACATCATTTATTGGAGTTTTAGAGGTTTTAATGGTGGAAAATGACAGATGACCAATGTTACTCTAGACTCTGGTTACCCTGAAGCACTATAAAAGAGCAAGCCACACCTAGGAGGTGACCTTTTAGTGTGATAGACCCTTCTTACCTTCTTACAGCCCAGCTAGAATCCCAGAATCTTGGGACCAATCTGATTAAAATTCCATTAGCTTGAGGTATGAGAAGGGGACAGCGAATGAGGAAGGGGACTTAAAGAAATCTCCTTTTCCCTGAAGGCCTCCAATTAACACATATTATAGCCCATCCCCACTTCTAATTGCTACTTACATGTTTTTTTCCAATCTGTTTGTAGGGCAGTATCTCATTAATTAATTAATTAATTGAATTGAATTTAACAAACACTTCCTGCTTGTCAAGCACTGTGTTTAGAGTTGGAAATACAAAAACCAACAAGACAAATATTCTTCTTTCATGGAACTCATATTGAGATTGGGGAGACAGATAAGATACAAGTAACAATGCCTTTCTCAACTAGCATACTGTGGGGAGACACAGTATATACTAAATAAACATTTGTTACTTTCCCTTACTCAATACCTATTTGGATTAGTATGTACAGGGTATACTTGATGGAGGTGTGTACACACTTATTCAAGTATATTTACTGAATGTTAAAATATCCAGCAAGTATCTTTTAAATTAGATTCATAGAGGCAGTTAACAAAGATGTTCCAGGAGCATGAAATGCAGAATGATGTAACCAGGGTCAGTCCCAAGCTTCTAAGTGCAACTACACTTAGAGTACTGCACTCCATGCTGGACTCCACATTGGCGAACTGGTTAGTGTCTGAGGGAGTGTAACCAGGTTGGTATGAGGTCTTGTCATGAAAACCTGAAACGCTTTTGAAGGAAGTAGAACTGTTTTGGATAATAATTTGAGACTTTGTTTGATAGGTAATGGTGATGATATGGTTTGGCTGTATCTCCACCCTAATCTCATGCTGAATTGTAGTTCCCATAATCCCCACATGTCATAGGAGGGACCTGGTTGGAAGTAATTGAATCCTGGGGGTGGGTTTTTCCCATGCTATTTTTGTGATGGTGAATAAGTCTCATGAGATCTGATAGTTTTATAAAGAGGAGTTCCCCTACATACACTCTTTTGCCTGCTGCCATGTAAGACGTGCCTTTGTTCCTCCTTACCTTCTGCCATGATGGTGAGGCCTCCCTGGCTGTGTGAAACTGTGAGTCCATTAAATCCCTTTTTCTTTATAAATTATCCAGTCTTGGGCATTTCTTCATAGCAGTATGAGAACAAACTAAAACAGATACTAATTGTTGGTTGTAAACATTTAGAGTGCTACTATATGTAAATATGAATATTTTTTGTTTTCTGTGCATCCAAGAAGATAAAACTGGAATTAACAAAAATGCCACGAGGCAACCCTTAGTTTTAGTTATTCCCAAATGAGACACATGGTCTTGTATGGATGGAGGCTCCCTGACACTGGAAAAATTTAAGCAGAAGTTGCTGAGTTTGTTGTGGGCATTCAAACATTAAAAAGATGTTTTTCCCAGATTATCATGAATAACTATGTTAACTTTATATTTAATCATGATTTGTTATAAGAATTATTATTTCATTTTATGGTTTAGAAAGCATTTTATTGTAAATTATTTGATTCAATTTTCACAAAGAAAAGTTTTGTACTACCCCCATTTTACAGTTGGGCAAACAGACTTCAGGAGTCCAGTCACTGCTATTCACAACCGAACCATGATATATGGTTTATGGCCCTACAAACAGCACTTTTTATTGTTTAAAAATGCTTAGACATGCTTGTTGATTCATCTTATAAATACAGAAACAACAGAATGCTGGCTGATACATTATTTGTGTCCTGTATGTCCTTGACTTTCCTCCTTTTTGAGAGGGTCGCTGTTGCACATGTCTGGTTTTCTGTTCCAACATCTATGTTTGCTTTTGCAATGCTTATGTGTTTCTTGCTGCTTTTTGACTTTTTTCCACATTTAAAATATATATGTGTATATGCATTTCCTCTCCAGGAGTCACTCGGCATATTTACTGGTTGATCTAAGAGGTATTACTTAAGGAGCCAAATAGATGGAATTATTTACATCATGCCCAGAGAAGTTCAACTTTGTGGTTCCTCCCATGATGTTACTCCAGTGTCTTCTTTATTCATTCTTCAAGGGTCAGCCTAAATCTTACCACTTCTTACAAGCCTCTGTGACCTTCTTAGGCTACAAGGTTTTAGATAATTTTAGTATTTATTGTGTATCCTATTTATCTTGACTTGTGTAAATTCTATTTTCACATATATTTGTCAGTTACATATTCTTGTTAGAGTATAAAATCTTCAGTGATATGTTTTTCTTTTCTTTTATATACTCCAAACTTGTTGCCACAATGTCTAACACCTAGGAGTGTTGAATAACTAATTGAAGATTTTTAGTTCACCTCCATGGGCTTTAATTCTTCTCATAGATAACATATTTACATGTATTTTCTGTTTGCCCTAAATAAACAGAAACAGTATGTACCTTTGGCTCTAGGTCCTCATTATTTTAGGTTTGAATCTTGGCTCTGCCACTTTCTAGACATGTGACCTTCAGATGGTTTATTCACCCCTCTAAGCCTTAGCTGTAATAGGGATCATGATTCTATCTACATTTAAGGGACATCATGAAGGTTAAGTGAAGGAAAGGAAAAACATTTTTTTAGCACAGTGCCCGGCACATAGTTAATGCAAAATGAATGTTAGTAGTTGTTGTGAGTGCTGTTGTTATTCTTACCACAGGATCTGTCAGATAAAATGACCTGGATTTGTTTAAATGATTTGGTGCTCTGGCTCTAGGGATGTACACCAGTAAATCAAGAGACCTATTTTAGGTATGTATGTATACATTTGTTTGCTTGCACTTATTTATTTATTCCTTGCCTTGTCCTAAAAAGAATTTAAGGCAGCTTATTAACATGCACAGCATATAGCAAAGTAAAATACATTTTAAAATAAAAAAACAGTGCAATAGGAAAATCACAGAAGAGAAAAGAAAAACTTAGAAATAAAGATAGTATATAAAATACATGCCATGAACTATTTTTGCCCCTAATGGAGGTAGGCTACACATCTGATTTTAAATTTCTGAGAAGCAAAGAGTAACACAAGATTAATTACCCAATTTACAGTGCAGAGGAGGTAAAAACAATCAAGCTGCTTATGAAAAGTGTTAGGATTCTTTGTAGTAGGATTAGAGAGGATTTTCCTATGGCTCATAGAAGAAGCTATGCAATTCAGCAAGCAAAATTCCTGTGGTGGTTTTCAAATGTGTCCACAATTTGTTTTTGAGACACCTCTCTTTAAAGATGGAAGTATAGGTGTGCTAATTCTCATCTCTTTAATTGTTGGACATCTGATGTTGGGACATAAAAGAGATTGTGGCTTTCTTCTTATTCTCCCTCTGGGATCACTCACTCTGAAGGACGCCAGCTGCCATGTTGTAGGGATGCTCAGGCAGGTCTATGGAGAAGACCTTGTGTGGAGTGACTGAGGGCTCTAGTCAACAACCATGTGAGAGAATCATCTTCTAACAGATCCCTCAGCACCAGTTAGGTCTGCAAATGAATGCAACTTTCTTTGGTATCTTGACTACAAACCTCTGAGAGACTCCAGAAATTCCCCACCCTCAGAAACTGGGGGAGACAACACATGTTTATTGTTTTAAGCTGCTAAGTTTTGGGATAACTTGATATGTAGCAACAGGTAACTATTACAATTCTCAACACCTCCCCACAGTGATCACAGTGAGGAATTTGAGGAGGACACTCTTCACAGTGACCCTCAGTTTATGATGAGTGCAACTTATGTGCAAAATGGTCAGGCTTAAGCAGACCAAGAAAAATCTTTGAGAGCTTACAGTTTCATGATGGGAGAAAGACACACACCCACTAACCACAATGTGAGGGGGAATGGATAAGCCTAAATTAAGGCACAAGAAACAAGCTATGGGAGCTTAGGAGGGAGCCCTTAATGTCACTGAAGATTTTATGAAAGTGGTGGTTTTTGAGTTGGGTCTTGTAGGATGGTAAATTAAAATTCCTTT
Source organism: Cheracebus regulus (assembly GCA_963574635.1). Taxonomy (NCBI): domain Eukaryota; kingdom Metazoa; phylum Chordata; class Mammalia; order Primates; family Pitheciidae; genus Cheracebus; species Cheracebus regulus. Next base: position 71,961 of record CAUYQU010084584.1, on the reverse strand, counting down.
AAGAAATTCTTCATTTAAGTTCCTCAAGAAACAGACTCTGAGATGAAGATTTTCATGTAAAGAGTATATGGGGGACTATTTTTGGGAACAGCACCTGTGAGGCAGTGAGGAAGCAGAATTAGACAGAAGGGGGTGTTGGCCTGCAGTTTAGTTGCAACTGAGGCCTCAGCCTATTTCATGATGAATTCTAGAGTTGAGATGATCCTTCAGAATTGTCTGGAATTGAGACAAGGGGTTGGCTTTTATATTCCTGAATTGATTAGTTAATTAGATGTGAGCTGCTTCTTGGGAGGGGACATAACCCTGGGTGAGACAGTTTCATTTGGTTAACCACATTGCTGGACCATCAGCAGGTGGCATTCCTGGCCACTAAAGGCATTAGTACTTCAATCCTAAAGAAGGGTCAGTGTGGCACCCTACAGCACCCATTCTACTAGTTTAAGCTGACTTCATAATCATCACAGTTGGCATCAGCATTATCATCACCATCGCCATCATCATTTATGGTGAAGGCTCACAGATCTGAAAACCCAGGGATTGGGCTAGTTTTAAAGGGTGGCTGAATTCTGATGCTCAAACAATGTAATCAGAAATGTGCCTATGTTTCTGGACTCTATTTGCTTTCCTATTGGCTTTATTCATTTTCTCAGGTTGGCACAGGGAAAGCCACTGCAACTGTAGGCTTACCTTCTGCCAACTGGCATCTCAGTGGAAAGAGATCCCTTTCCCAGAATTGCTAGCAAAAGTCCTGGGCTGATGGTAATAGGCCTGCTTGGGTCACCTGCATATCTTTGAACAAATCACTATGGGTAGGTGAATATAGGCTCTAACTGGCCAAGTGTGGATTATGTACCCATTCCGGAACCATGTCCACACAAGCCACATGGACTGAGTCACATGAGAAGGGTAGATTGTCAAAGAAAACTTAGAGTTACTAATTTCATTACCCAAAGAGGGAGCAGGCAGATAGAAGTCCTCCACAGGTAGACAGGATATCACTGGGAAGTAAAGGGAGAGAAGGACCTTCTAAACCAAGGGACTAGCTTGAGGAATGACATGGAAGTGTTAAAGCATATGGCTTGTTGAGTAATTGACAAATAGCATATACTTATGCATAAGCATATTCAATACATACAAATCTCTGTCTCCCCCAATACAGATATAGATCCATATTCCTTTAGTCAAGAGAAGAAGAATGCATTATGAGTGATAAATTATGCAGATAATATTTCATATGCAGACAGAGTCCAACCACCAGAGACATACTGCTCCCCTGGGAAACCTGCCTGAAAGACAATGGGGCAGGTAAAAGAAGGAGGCAGGAAAAGAGGAGTAGAATGAGGTCTGGCAGGTTTTGCTTGCAGCTGGGACAAGGCTGAATGAGGCAATGATGTTCCCTGAGGCTGTTCCTCATGACCAAAGTGGTGTGGATTGGCTGTGGCAGCCTGAGCAGGCAGCTCTGAGACACATCATGACAGAGTGTGGACCTGATAGGAATTTATGTCGCTCTCTGAAGGGTGGCAGCTTTGTGATTGCCAAGGCAGCTGGGAGTGAGTTGTTCAGTATATCCAAAAGGTCACAGTGCCTAGGAGAGAGCACAGGATGAGGAATCAGGCGACCATTGCTGGACCACTCACATTTTGTAGAGATGTGAACCAGTCAGTTATCTCATCTGTAAAAAGGCAGTGATGAGCCCTCAGGAAGGCCCCTTCTAACTTAATGTCTCTGGATACAAGGAGACACATAATGGTGTAATTTGATGGAGGAAAGGTGACTAGATATGGCAGTGGCATACCTTTCAGGGACAGTAAATGGAGGCCTCAAGGGGAGGGCATGGACATACAACAGGAATGTTTGAATTCAGTGAAGTCACTGGCCTGTCAGGTAATTTCTGATCTTGCTAAGAGAGATCAAAGAGCCTTAACCACAGCACTGACTATACAGGAATAGAGCGAGAGGAATAGTTTAGTTGTGCTACATCATTTGAAAAATAAGAAAAAAATAAATAAAGCCCCAGTTGGGTTATATTTTTTATGGTTATATAAAAATATATTAGCAAAGCTGGGGTTTGCACTCAATCTTATGACACTGCCTTGCTTGATTTGAACGTAAGTTCCTCCACTAGGGGATCACACAGTAACTACCAATCAAGTTAATTCACACTTCCTGAACTACAAGAAGTTATAGAAGAAAAATGAAAGGAAAAAGAGTTATATAGGCAGATGTGAGGGCTGTACAGAGAGTTCTGGGACAGGTGGAAGGTGGAGTATGCCTGCATCAGGGAGATGTATTTAATTTACCCAGGTAACAAGACACAGTGTGTTCCAAAGAAGAGCACCAGGCACCAGCTTCCCAAAGCATTTTTCATGAAACATAAAAATCCTAAAAAAAAAAAAATCCCTGGGCATTTGTAAAATATGTTTACTTTATCTCACTCTGGGAAATTTACAAAGACCATTAAAGGCTCTGAGCTTATTAAATGCTCTGATAAGTCCTGTAGTAAATGAACCTGCTTAACTCTGTTTAATCAAGTGTCTCTTCAACATATTTGACTACCGAAATTCTTTTAACTTCTTATTTTTGTATCTAATAGCTCTTAGCATCCTGTAGAAAATGTTTTGAAAAGTGCTACAATAGATAAATTACATGAATTTGGTAATTACTCTCTTAATGTCATCTCTCTCTGCAAAATTACATGATTAGATTAAATGTTTGCCTTAATTCCCTCAAGATCCTTTGATTCTAATAATTGCACATTAGTAGCAGAATTAAAATTAGAGCCAAGGAGACTGCTGTGGTTTGAATGTGCCCCCCAAAATACATGTGTAGAAAACTTAATCTTCAAAGTAACAGTGTTGGGAGGTGGGGGCCTAATGGGAGGTGCTTAGGTCACAAGGGCTCTGCCCTTAAGAATTGATTAATTCCCACTGTAAAAGGGCTTGAGGCTGGGAGTTCAGCCCTTTCTTGCTCTCTCTCACCCTCTCTTTGCCCTTCTGTCAGAGCATGACAGCAAGAAGGCCCTTGCCAGATATGGTCCCTTAATCTTGGACTTTTCAACCTCCAGAACTCAGAGCCAATCAATTTCTGCTCATTATAAATTACTGAGCGTGTGGTATTCTGTTAGAGCAGCACAAAAGTGGACTAAGGCCAGGGAGGTTGAGCTTCTCCAAGTTACCACTGTCTCTTGCCTGGACAACTGCAATAGGCTCCTTGGTGGTCTTCCACTTTCAGTCTCATCTCTCACCCACCACCCACCACACTTCAGCCAGAGAGAACTTCTAAAATGCAAATAAGATCATCTCACATTGCTGCCACCCAATCTCCAATGTTCCCTCTAGGCTCCCAGGCAGAGACCCTGAGACTTCACGTTATACCAGGAAGCCCTAGCTAAATACGCCATTAGCCATCAATGCACAATGAAATATAACATTTTTAAGCCAAAATATAATTACTGTATAGTAGAAATGGAGGACATCAGAAATAAAAGTTTCCTTAAACAAGCTGGATACCCAAAGCGCAGTTTGCAGACCTTCTGAATCAGGATCTGCATTTTAACAAGACCATTGGTGTGAACAACAGTTTGAGAGGCAATATCTTACTGACAATCATTACTGTATGACTCACCAATGAGGCTAAAGGCTTAGGGATTACATGCATAGGTTTTAAAGTTAGACTTGACTTTGAGTTTAAGCTCTGTTGTGGTCTTGCGCAAATTCCTTAACATCTCTGAATCTGTTTCTTCATCTGTAAAACAGGCAGTAAAAATACTAGTGCCTAGTATTATATCTTTACAAATATATTTTGAAGATTAAATGATGGAATATTAGAAGCAGCTCCTATCATTGTGTTGGCGTATAACCCTTAATGAAAGTTCAGTGAGTCTACGGGGAAACCGAAGACCACAGAGCAGTGTTATTGTGGTGCGGTCCAGCATGAGCATCACAGTCTAAGGGCAGAAACCTGGTAAGGTTGAGATGAGGGTAGCAAATAGGGGTAAGATGTATGACCTTGTTCACCGAGGAGTTACTGAGCACTCATGATGGGCCGGGCCATCTGGAGGCGCTGGCGCTACAGTGCTGACCAAGGCACGGTGCTTGCCCTCACGAAGCACACAGCCGGGCATGTCAGCTGGTCATCATCAGCAAGGAGCTAAGTGCAACTGAAAATAGACTTGGCCGTGCTTCCTCCTTGCTTGGCACAGACCTCACTGCGGTAGAGCTTCAGTTCCAGCTGATCCTTCTCCTTGGCTTTTAGTTCTCCCAAGAATTTCTCCTTAGGAAATGAAAAAATAGCCCCATTTTCTGCTCTTCCTCAAGGTATTATTTTGTCCATTTGAAAGCAGAAAAAGAAACCCATCAGCTGTTTTCAATGGAAGTATCTTTTTTTTTTCTCTTCTACGTAAACTATGTTTTTTTCAGGACTTTGTGGGTCACTGAAACCTCAGGATTTGCCTATTTATCTCAGACTCTTGGGTGACCTCTTCAATTGCTGAGCAATCTCTCCTGTTTACAAAGAGCTTGGCAGCCTCCAGGATGACTTTTCTAATATAGATATCTCTCTCCTAGCCTGGTTGAGCTGGAGGCCCTCCATAGGTAAGGCTTGAAGGGAAGCGGGGAGTGGACAAATGTAGGAATGATCTCATTGCTGAGTTTCCCTTGCCGTCTTCTGCCCTCCAAATTACCCACATGTTGGTGAACATTTCATGGGTGTGCATAAGACAGTGTTGTACAATACAGCCTAGTGCCAGCATAAGGAAGTCTCAAGGGAGCAGCTGGTTGGTTTTTATAATTTTGATTAAGTAGTAGCATTTGTATAGGAAAGCTTTGTTGGAATTTTGCAGCAATCATTTTTGGGAGAAAAGGGACTTATCAGTTGAAAATGCTGTCTCAGATGAGATCTGACTGTGTTGGTGGCAAGCAAAAACTTTCTGAGAGAGCCGGAGGGAATAAAACCATTTGTCTAAGAGAAAGGCCACTCCTAGGCCAGAGATACAGAATTCAGTTTTAAGTGAAGACATCTTGTAAATTATCTATCTGAGGACTTGTGATCAATTAACATTAGTAACATGTTCTTATTCTGACAAAACGTAACAAACACAGGGAAGTCACAGAGGCCGACTTGAGACCCAGAAGCCTTTTGGAGTGGGAAGTCAGGGTTGTTAACTTTACCAATAGGTAACACAAAGTACGTGTGCATGTCCTGTGCAGTGTCTGACCAGACATTGCTTCCCTTTTTCCTCTTTTTGCCTAAACTTTAATGACCTCAAGTCTCTGGTTTGTCTTTTGTTTGGAAATGCTAAGGATATGAAGTTCTTATTTGTATGATTTTAGCTGTCCGAATTGAGAACAAATGCTTAGTCTTTTAAGTCTTGGATTCTCCATTTGTAAAATGATTAGTTTGGAGATTATTTCTAAAGATTGTTTCAACCTAGAATTCTGATTCCCAAGGATGCTGGATTATTTGACAACTACTTGCAACATGTTGATACTTAGCAATTAGCTGACAGCTTTTTAGCTGAGATCTCAAAAATGTCCACTATTTGTTAAAACAGTGTGAACCATGCTAGACTTTTGTTTAGTGGGGTGTGTGTGTGTGTGTGTGTGTGTAAAGGTAGACACCAGTGAAAAGTTAGAGGGTAATAATGTAACAATTTATAGGGCAGGAGTGAAGAATACCTGGTATAATGATGCCATTATTTCAGTGGGTGTTTCTGATGCCCAAAGGCAGACATTGCTAATCAATCATATCACTCATTTTTATGATCATATCACACTCCTTTTCACACAGGGCTCCAGGCAGCCACTAAAAATCCATGATGAAATCTGTTTGTCTCCCCTAGTCTGAGGCATAAAGCCTATAACCCCAGTCTTGTCAGCAACATTCTCTAACCCTTGGGATATTGGAGGGTGTTCTCATTTGAATATTCATTAATTCAATGCATATTTTTAAGTCCCTACCCACACAGTCCTAGCCAACCATAGTGGTAGGTAATGGTGATAAACAGAGGATGAAACAAAGAAAACTCTCATGGAGTTTTCATTCTAGTGGGGCAGAGGAAGAGAGAATAAAAAAGTGACATATAAAGTACAGATATACTTTATCTTATTGTGCTTTACTTTATTGCTCTTTGTAGATATTCCATTTGTGTGGTTTTTTTTTTTTAAATTTTTCTTTAAGTTCTGGAATACATGAGCAGAATGTGTAAGTTTGTTACATAGGTATACATGTGCCATGGTGGTTTGCTGCACCTATCAACCTGTCATCTAGGTTTTAATCCCTGCATGCATTAGGTATTTCTCCTAATACTCTCCTTCCCTTGTTCCCCACCCCTTGACAGGCCCCAGTGTGTGATGGTCCCCTCCCTGTGTCCATGCATTCTCATTGTTCAACTCCCACTTATGAGTGAGAATGTGTGGTGTTTGGTTTTCCGTTCCTGTGTTAGGTTTCCAGCTTCATCCATGTCCCTGCAAAAGACATAAACTCATTCTCTTTTATGGCTGCACAATGTGTGTGTGTTTTTAAGAAACTGAAGGCTTGGGCAACCCTCCATGGAGCAAGTCTAGTGGCACCATTTTTCCAAAAGCATGTGCTCACTTGAATCGCTGTTATAGTCTGATAATTCTTGCAATATATCAGAGTTTTTCATTATCATGACATGTGTTATGGTAATCTGTGACACTGGATATTTGATGTTACTATTGTGATTGTTTGGGAGCACCATGAACTGTCCCCATGAATGATGACGAACTTAATCACTAATGTCATGTGTGTTCGAACTGCTCTACCAGCATGCTGTTCTCTCATTCCTCTCCCTCTCCTCAGGCCTCCCTATTCTCTGAGACACAACAACGTTGAAATTAGGCCAATTTATAACCCTACAGTGGCCTCTAAGTGTTCAAGTAAAAGGAAAATCTGCACGTCTCTCACTTTTTGTCAAAAGCTAGATGTGATTAAGTTTACTGAAGAAGGCCAAAGCCAAGGTAGGCTGAAAGCTAGGCCACTTTGGCCAAACAGCCAAGTTGTGAATGCAAAGGAAAAGCTGTTGAAGGAAGTTAAAAATGTTATTCTAGTGAGCATGCAAATGATAAGAGAGTGAAATAACCTTATTGCAGAAATGAAGAAAGTGTGAGTGGTCTGGATAGATCAAGCCAGCGATAACATTCCCTTAAGCCAAAGTCCAATTCAGAGCAAGGCCTAACTCTCTTCGATTCTGTGAAGGGTGAAAGAGGTGAGGAAGCTATAGTAGAAAAGTTGGAAGCTGGCAGAGGTTGGTTTATGAGGTGTAAAGAAGCCATCTCCATAACATAAAAGTGCAAAGTAAATCATCAAGTGCTGATGTAGAAGCTGCGGCAACTTGTCCAGAAGATCAAGCTAACATCATAATTGAAGGTGGCTACGTAAAATAATAGATTTTCAGTAGAGACAAAACAGCCTTCTATTGGAAGAAGATGTCAGGTAGGGCTTTCATAATTAGAGAGGAGAAGTCAATGCCTGGTTTCAAATTTTCGAAGGACAGACTGACTCTCTTGTTAAGGGTTAATGCAGCTGATGTCTTGAAGATGTAGCCAATGCTCATTCACCATTCTGAAAATCCTAGGACCATTAAGAATTATGCTAAATCTACTCTACCTGTGCTCTAAGATGGAACAGCAAAGCATGGATGGCAGCATATTTATAGCACGGTTTCCTGAGTAGTTTAAGTCCACTGTTCAGATCTACTGCTCAGAAAAAAAGAGATTCCTTTCAAAATATTACTGCTCGTTGACAATACACCTGGTCATTCAAGAGCTCCACTGGAGATGTACATGGAGATTAATGTTACTTTCATGACTGCTAACACAACATCCACTCTGCAGCCCATGGGTCAAAGTGTAGCTTTGACTTGCAAGTCTTATTATATAAGAATTGGATTTCATAAGGATATAGCTGCCATGGGTAGTGATTCCTCTGAGGCACCTGGGCAAAGTAAATTGAAACCCTTCTGGAAAGGATTTGCTATCCTATACTCCATTAAGAACATTCATGATTCATGGAAGGAGGTCAAAATATCTACATTAACAGGATCTTGGAAGAAGTTGATTCCAACCCCCATGGATGACTTTGAGGGGTTCAAGACTTCTGTGGAGGAAGTCATTGAAGATGAGGTGGAAGTAGCAAGAGAACTAAAATTGTAAGTGCAGCCTAAAGATGTGACTGAATTGCTGCTATCTCTTGATAAAACTTGAATGGATGAGGAGTTGCTTCTTATGGATAAGCATAGAAAGTGGTTTGTTGAGATGAAATCTATTCCTGATGAAGATGCTGTGAACATTTTTTAAATGACAACAAGGTATTTAGGATATTACATTAACTTAGTTGATAAAACAGTAGCAGGGGTTGAGAGGAGTGATTCCAATTTTGAAAGAAGTTCTACTGTGGAAAAAATGCTATCAAACAGCAACACATGTAGAGAAATCTTTCATGAAAGGAAGAGTCCATCAATGAGGGAAACTTTATTGTTGTGTTATTTTTAAAAATTGCCATGTCACCCTACCTTTCATTAACAAACACCCTGATCAGTCAGCAGCTGTCAACATTGAAGCAAGGCCCTTGCCACCAAAAAGATAATGACTCATTGAAAGCTCAGATAATTGTTAGCATTTTTGGCCATAAAGTATATTTAAATTAAGATATGTACATTGATTTTTTTAGGCATAATGCTATTGCACACTTAATAGACTATGGTTTAATGCAAACATAACTCCTGTATGCACTAGAAACAAACAAAAATCACGTGACTGACTTTTTTTTGCTGCGTTATGGTGGTCTGGAACCAAGTCCACAATAGATGTGGTGTGTCCCTGTATGTTTGGTATTGGGAAGTGTTGGAAAGAAATCAGCAAAACAAGGATAAATGGAGTGAATGTATATGGGGTTAGAACTGAATTGCAGTTTTATATAAGAATGTCACAAAAGGCTTTGTTGAGGTGACATTTGTGGAAAGATCGAAAGGAGGAGAGATTGGGCGAGGATGGGAGGTTATCCAAGGTCGTGTAATTTTGAGGTTGCAGAGAGGAGCAAAAATTGTCTTTACAAGAAAATATTCATTAATGAATTGACCACTTTAAAATTAACCCCACTCAAGCCTCCTTTCCCTCTTAATTGTTTTCCCATCTACCATGTCTATATTTTTGTTGGTCTAATAATAATTATAGATATTATAAACATCAAATCATACAAACAAAAGTAAATCAAATTAGTTTTGAAGTAAAAGTACCGATTATAGTAAAGATGATGATTTCATGAAGCTGTTGAAAGTTATGTTAAAAAAGTACTTGAGTATAAGCAAATAAGGATCTGTCTGAATTTTCAGTTATCAACTCAAGAAGAGAGAAGCACTGATGATTAAACACAATAAGCTCTTCCAAAGTAAATGTTTACCCGAACGATTATGGGAGGACTTTAGGACATATTTTATTACTCTTAAATATTTTTAAAAAGATGACCCTGTTAATGACCATCTGTGAAAGTCAAATATATAAAAAAGAAAAATCTTGCTTTGTATTTTTTTGGAAAAAACTATGCCAAAAAGACAGACCATGCTTCAACTATTCCTTGTTGCTTTGTAGAATTAGCATAGACTTAAAAATAGCCTAAAATAATACAGAAATAACGTATTTTTAAAAGATACTGGTTTTATGTTTAAGTTGAAGTCCCAATTGCACATATTCTACTGTTTAGTGTGCAGTTTTAAGATTTATCTTAAGTGGATTCACTGTAAACTGGTCCATTTCCATTACCAGTGAAATTGCCCTGAAGAGGCACAGTAAGTTTGGACAGGTGGAGGGACTCACCCAAGGTCACATGGCCAGAAGGTGGCAGGAGCTAGGCAATGCTGTTTCTGTGCTTCCCAATGACCAAAGTTGAGTTAATTGGCAAATCAGCTAGTGATTTGTTTTTAAAAATACTTTTTTTTCTTTTAATAAAATGTTGCGTGGATATAATTCTTATTTAGAAGACGTTCCTCATGGCTATGGCAGTCTTCAAGGGGGCAGTGTTCTCTTACAAAGCCTGAGGAAGAGAATGAAATGTGATTATTAATATTTATCTGCAGAAGATTGTAGCAATACCCTGAACACCTTTTACCCTTAGTGTATAGGTATAAGACCTCTAGTTCTGACTAGGAAACAGGGTACGTGTTGCATTCAATAATGGACAAGAAATTTTAAGAGCCATTTTTTCTCTTTTACTCTTAGGGGCTCTCAGAGGAAATACAGATGCTTCTTTGAGTTTCTGGCCTATTTTTAATATTTGGGGATGCCTTGTATTTCGTTATTTGACTCCCAGCTTGAAATCCCTATTGGTTTGAAGGAATGCTTGGGGGTTTTTGAATTTACATTCTGGTTAAATCCACATAGGGGCTACTTTACCTGCCATTTACTTCTAAATATAGATGGACAAGTAGATAGATAGATGAATAAATGAGGTTAAGATTCCACAAACACCTAAAAGCTTACAGAACTGACTTTAGACATCCAAGGTTTCCATTTGCATTTTATATTGAAGTTGTACAGAGAAGAGACAGCAATACAGTTGGGTCACACAGCAAGCGAGTGACTGATCTCACACTAAAATCTATATCTTCTGAATTATGGTTGGGTGTTCTAATTCACCACCATATACATGTCATTTCTATATGCATTTATGCATGAGTAGTCAGCATATTCTGTGTTCATGATGTGTGCCAACATTATATTTTTCTTAACTCCATCCCAGGACCTAAAGAAGAACATATATTCTGCAGTTGTCTCCATAAAACTGATCACATGGGGTTATGGTTAAGAGTATGTCATACAGAGTTGTACTGAAACATATGTCCTGCTGCTTCCTAACTAGTTATGTGAAATTGTGTATGTTTTTAAAGTTCTCTATACCTCCATTTCCTCATTTGCTAAATAAAGGTAATAATACTTTTTAGGCTTGTTTTGAGGATTGAGATAATGGATGTAAAGTATTTTTAAATACTTATAATTGTGCATGGATGGAGCTCAATAAATGTCAGCCATCATTGCTGTTGTCATCAGAGACAGCAGAAGAACAACTGCAGAATCGTCGTCATCAGTATCATTAGTGTCTTCATCATCATTTTGTTATTGTTATTGGTGAGCTGAAATCCAACCACTGAATGGTCCTTTGAGCACATCCAGTGTAACCTTGGTCTCATGACTTAATGTTATGTTTAATATTCCTGCCATGTGGCCAGTCTGTCTTAGATTGAATACCTCTGGTGCCCGGGAACTCATTTCTTTCCAGAGTAGTGCATTGCAATTTCAGAGATGATTCTAAATGCAATTAAACCGGGGTTTAAAGTCTCTAATATTCAAAACAAATGGCCTGTCCCAGAATCATTACTCATATCTGAAATGATTTATATACCAATTATGTAAAGAATTTGTTTCTCCTGTTTTACATAAAGATTATGGATCAATTAGGTTCTTATGTTTTCCTTGTCTAAGAAGGAAGATCCCATGCCCAAACTTGGGATCTGGCTGACCAGGGAAGGAGGCAAGAGGCCCTGGCAGTTTTCATTTCCAACCTGGCCTTTGTCACCAGCTGTCATTTGGGCTGAGGAGCCCCCACTGCTCTGCTAGGATACTTCTCTCTGAGCCTGTCACTCCTCTTACTTCCTGGATAGATTGCATTTGAGTTAGGTATTAGATGTCTAAGGGGATAAAGGATGCTGTAGTTCAGTGTACAAGTTAGGGATAAAAATACAAATTTGAGAGAATCAGCCTAGAATTGGTATTTGAAGCCATAGGATGGGAGAAAGAGGATTTGTAGTGTGCTGTAGCAAAAATCCACTAAAAAATTAGCTGGCAGCAGCCACTGGATTAGCAAACATGCCATTCAGATTTTCTTACTTTGTCTTCCTCCACTTGAGAAAACATACATGGAGGACCATGAGGATGCAAGATGTTGGTTGGAATCAATGACAGAGGGGCTGTCGTCCTTCAGCTCAATGAGCTTGCAATCATCAGATGAGGGAGAGATGCACAAGTCACTGATTATAAAAGAGGGCAGGTGAAAATGGGTATGAAGTGTAGGGATTGGCATGTCCTGGAGCAGAGAACAGGGAGGGGAAGTTAGTTTGGTGGCTATATCAAGGTAGACTTCACAGGGAAGATGGTATCCATAGGGGAACTTGAATGATGAAAGACATTTTAGAGGGTAAAAAAAGGGTATAAGATATTCTAAGCAAAGGGAGAATAGATTCAGAGAAGCAAGAAGAGCACACAGTAGGATCATGTAGTAGGATTTCAAAACAGATTTGTGAACAGTATCTCACTGACACTGTGTCTAGGGCTGGCCATTTCTCCTTTGCCTGAAGGCAGCCTTGAAATAGATGTGTCCCTGTGTTCTGAGACATAGATCCTGCGGAGCCCAGGGAGAGTAGCTGGAGCCTTTCACCTTGTGCTAAGATTCGAAGGGCAGGGAAGAAACAAACTTCTCCCATGAGGCCAATAATGATGACACTCAAGATTGTGGATTGCGAGCTTGTTCCAAAGGTACCATTGGGTATCCACACAGCCTTGCAGTAAATCACCGTGCACCAGGCCTCATAGCACATTACTGGCTGGCCTGCTGCATTTTCTCTGGGGAAGCAAGGACAACAGATCTAGAAAGTGAAGTGCAGATCAGTGGGAAATGTCAAAGCCAGATTGACATCCTGTGGTGCCCATGCTCCTCACTCCCCAGACTAGGAAACTGAGGCTCTGAGAGAATAGTCACACACCTAGCTCATGTAAAGTAGTGGTAGAGCTAGAACTTGATTTCTCTGATTTTTTTCATGCGTGTTTTTTTTTCTACCCTGCCTCACACTTGTTCTCTTTTCTTTGAAGTTCAAGATATTCTGTAACCTCAGCTTGTGCTTATCTCTACTGCCGAAAGACAGCTACTAACATCTGCCATTGTGATACCCCCCTCCCCAGCACTTTCCCTCCTCTCAGAGCCTTGCTCTCAGGAGAAGTCCTAGACAAGTTGAATGCTAGATAGAAGCTCAATCTGTTCGTCTCCCTGAGGAATCATGGCATCTTTATAGCTGTTCAAGAAAAAATTATGCAGTGATGTTTATTAAGCAAGTATGGCAAGAAAGATTTTACTTAGGACCACCGTGATAGAGTACTGCAGCTGGGGAGTGGGATTGCGCTCAACTCCAAATACAGCATGGACACGTGGGAATGTACAGCCGAAGAGTAATGTAAAGGTTGGTGGATGGAAAATTACTAAGAAGGCACATCAGAAGTAAAGGGGATTCTGGCTAAACCAATCTAACAAGATTCTTGATGAAGGCAGGCCAGGGTGATGAGTCATTCCCTAGGGGATGGAGGAGAATGAAGAACCTGGTCAGATATCAAGGGTGAGCAGATATCAAGAAGGTGGGGGCTCTCAGAAGAGGCTGTAACTGTCTTTGGAACTTGATTTCCTTTTTTCTGTCTCCCTAGAAGCCAATGGATCCTTTTCTTCTCTCCAAGCTACTGTCTGAATTGCTCCTCACATGATTTGAGGGGAGACAGTAGCTCTGGTTTTTCTGTTCTCTCTCTTGGTCTCCCTGAAGCCTTCTAGTCTTATAGTTGGGGTATAAATAGAAAAGGAAAGTGCTTTCGGACCTCAGGGAACCTGGGGTGTTGGGCAGTGTAGGATAAATGAAGGGATATGAGGTGAGGACTTTTGACATATGTTTTGGGGGCAGGAGACTTGCAAGAAAGAAAGAAAGTCTATTAAGTGGAATCTGTGAAAAGTATAGAGTCCAGGCTGGTGAGATGCAAGCATTCTTGATTCAGGCCCTGGGCCCCTGAAGGATGGTGTCAAAGCAGAAATTCATAGCACCAGGGGACATTCCTGTGGCAGGTGTTAGGAGCTAGCACTTTAACCCTCATGGCCGGAGAGGACTGGACATGTAGGAAGGCTCTGCTAAAGGCTGAGCAGGGCCTGAGGTTTGGGTCTTGAGATGGCAACAGCCCAACAAAGGCATGAGATCAAAGGAATAATAAGTAGCCTTAGAGCCCTTATTACCTGCACTGGCTAATCCTAGGTTGTCAAGTGGCCCTGACTAGGGGCTGGCAGGTTTCAGGGGCCTAAGTAAGGTTTGGCCTAGTGGTGAAAGCTGATTGAATGGCCCCAGGTGTAAAGAGATGAGGCTGGAGCACCAGTGTTGTACCAGAACATCAAAGCCCTGAGTTTGAATCTAGTGAAACTAAGCTACTATCTCCTTACCTAAAACCCTTCAGCACCCCCACAACCGCACCACTAACCATGGGTTCAAATCAAGGTCCTTCACAAAGCATTCAGGATACTTCAAGACCAAATTCTATAATCTTCTTGACTTTCTGTTTCTGCTTTTCTTTTATTCTTAAGCTATTTCTCTAGGCCATGCTTTTGCTTACCCTGTCTTCCAAATTCCTTCATCTCAGTTACTCCTCTTTAGCCTTCAAATCGCAGGTGTCACCTCCTCCAGAAAGCCTTTCTCTGATTATGAGTCCCTCTCAGGCTAGGATTTTTTTCTGTTTCTCTTCTTTAATTCCCTGGCATATTTACTTTATTGTACTAACCATACTATAATTGCCTATTTATGTGCCTGTTCTAGTCTTCTTCACTAATGTATGTTCCTTGAGGTCAGAGGCAGTGTTTAGTATATCTCCTCATGCCTAAAGCAGGCTCAACACATACTAGTTACTCAATAAATATTTGCTGTATGAATGAATGGATAAATGCATAAATGACTTTGATGTAATATAAGCTACATAGCTCCCCTCTGACTCAGTTTACATAGCGAGGAATAAGACTCCCTATCCTGCTAGCTTACAGGACTGCTGAGAGGATCAAATTAGGTAATATAAAATAAAACTTCTGAGAAGTTCAAAACCTGGCATGAATATGAAGGATTCTGACCATCCCATGCCTGCCTTGGCCTGCCTGAGTGTACTATCTTCTGCTTCCTTGTCAATCTTCAGAGGAAGTTTTCCTCCCAGAGAAACTAATTCAAGTTTGCTCCAGATAAATGATGATAAAGATCACACTGATACTCTTCCTTCTCCTCCTCACTGTCCTATTTTCATGGAAAAGGGCTGCCCCAGAAGAAAGAACAGAGTCAAAACATGACAATCATATTCTCCCTACTAATACCTCTGCATGCTGTGATGGGCCATAAAACCCCTGGTGTAGCAGGAAGGGGCAGAAGGGAAGGAGTAATGATTTGAGATCCCAGGAATTCAGGTCACAGGTAGGCAGTAGGATAAATACTGTTTCCCACTGACATGTTAGATTTGTATTCTTACCTAAAGAATACATGGCTGACTGGAAGTGCACTACACTTCATACAAGGGGAAGTGGGCTTTTCTAAATGAGACTTTAGCTGTACAATGCCAGGCAAGTCCTCTTTGCTCCCTGGGCCACACACATTTTCATTTGTCAAAGAAGATAATTATTATAACCAAAGTTTAGTGAGAACTGTGCTCCAGACTGGCCTCAGCTATGTGCTTTGCACAGATTCTCTCCTTTAATTCCATCCCATTCTCTCTCATCATTTTAGTTTCACAGAGAAGCCTGAACTTCAGAATGCCCGAGGGTCTGGCTGTGGTCACAGAGCTGGAGAGGGGTGTGTCTGACTCCAAAGACTTCACTCTCACTACATTCCCTGGCCTGAGCACATGTCCTCATGGGAATGATACAATGGCTGTTTGGGGAATTTTTAAAATTCCATATGATTTGTAGGTATTATTGTGAAAATGTAATTTATCCCAAATGACATATTTTTATATTCGGGAGAAGATAATGATGCTTTTAAAAAATCTGCAAGGAAGAGAAGGAAGTTGATAAGATACTTTTGTTTAATCTGGGTTTCCTCTTGCTCAGAATAGTTATTTTAACTCTATGGAAATAGAGCCAGGAATACTAAAAATGAGGCCCTGTTTTTGTCCAAATACATGGTAGGCACAAAAATGAGTAAAATAAATATTCTTTCAAGGATCCAAGACTCTCAAATGTGCCACAGCATCTGACCTTGGACATGACACTTACTATAGTGATTAGAGGCAGAGGCTTGGAAACCAAATAGGCAGGGGATGGACCAGTAGGGATTTAGAAGCCTGTTACTATTTAGTTGGCTTCATGAGGAGATAAGGTGCTGGGTACTGATGATGCTGTTTCATTTCTGACCAGGAGAAATGATGATTTTAGCACGGGTTTTATGTGTTTGAAGTTTGTTTGGTGGTGTTAACCAGCCGGGCACCATGTGCTTTAACTAAAGCCAGATGACCATGACCTAAGAGGGTGTGGAAAATGCTGGAGAGAATTTCAGTCTGGACACCTAGGTTCAAATGTCAGTTCTGTCCTATCTCCAGGGGCTTGAGTGACTCACTAAACTTCCTGAGGCCACAGTTCTTTTTCTCATCTATAAAAAAATATATTACTATAAAAAAATCAGCACTGCCCTTGTCATAGGGGAGGACGTGAAGGTCACTGATTTCCCAGCCATGATTTCAGGACTTGACTACAAGTGACTGCAGTGCTCTTCACCCCCGACCTTGGTCTAGTGTATGTTCAATCCCCCCAAGAGCTCTGCCTGCCACCTCTTGGGGAGGCCTTTCTAGCACTACACCAGATCAAGCCTCCATGTTAAAGATCCATGGAACCAGGAAATAAGCCTTCATACCACATTTCTCTGTCATCATAAGACACTTTAAAATTAATTCATTGTGCCTCTTTCTACAAGACTGTAAGCTTCACAAAGGCAGAGACTATGCCAATTTTGCTCATTGGCCTATTCCTAGTGCCATTGTACTTTGTAAAAAGTTACAGATGCTGAATAAATGTTTGGTGATTAAATAAACAAATGAATAAAAGGAATAAAGGAAGGAAGAGAAGAAGAAAGGGAATAAGTTAGCCAGCCAGGTAGCCAATCAGGAAGGTTCATTCAATGTCTCAACACCTTTCAGGTATACTGTCTCAGGTCCCAGAGCTATAGATAATACAAGAAAGCAAGATTGTACCAAATGTAGAATCTAGATACATAAATTTTCAGAGACTCAAAAGACCTTTTCTGAACCCATCTCAATCTAAATTTGATCTGTAATTATTTTCTTTCCCTCAGTGTGTGTGTCTGTCTCAGAATTGTTCCTTTTCTTCCTAGTGCTAGGCACAATTTATTTAGTTGCTTATTTTATGTGTGTCTATTGTGCACATTAGCTCATCACTATAACCCCAGCACCAGGCACAATACCTGGCATGTAGAAGTTCTGAATGAATGTCAATCACCAGTCTAGTGCCATGGGGGAAGCAGGAACACAGACAAAATGGACATGGCATCTGCTCTTAAGAAGCCATCAATACAGCGAGGAGAAGAAGGATAATGAATGTGAAGCATCTTGTTAAATGCTGCACAAATGTAAATGATTATTGGGCACCTTTTGTGAATGTAATAATAATATGCTGAAGCTTCTGATAACTCAGGCCAGATGACCATGACCTGAGAAGGTGTGAAATTTCTGGGTTGATTAGCCTGATAGAAGGGTACTTTAAGAAATGATTCTCTTCTAAGGGATCATTTATTCATTCAGTGCATGCTTACTAAGTACCTACCATGAATCATATAATGTGTTAGGGAGTGGGGAGCAGTATACAGGATGAGTTGGATCCCAATTATCAGGAAACTGGAAACTTCTAGAAGTAGCAACTCTTTCAGTTTTCTTTCTCATCTTCAGTTCCTGCCAACAAAAGGGCTGCTGTCATATACTGCGGGACCCCTATTGCAGGCTGATTAGAAAAAAAAGGATGACACTAAGAAAGTGTGGTCTTCCAGGCATTTATCCAGAAGCTGCTTAGAGATTTACAATCATCACACATCAGCCTCATTGTCCTGTGTTTGAGTTAGCAGCTCCCCATCACCATTCTCCATGACATGTTGTAAAGAATGTGAGCTCCTGGCCAGGCACGGTGGTCCATGCATATAATCCCAGTATTTTGGGAGGCCAAGGTGGGCAGATCATGAGGTCAAGAGATCAAAACCATCCTGGCCAACATGGTGAAATCCTGTCTCTACCAAAATTACAAAAATTATCTGAATGTGGTGGCAAATGCCTGTAGTCCCAGCTACTTGGGAGGCTGAGGCAGAAGAATTGCTTGAACCTTGGAAGCAGAGGTTGCAGCTGCTGCTCAGTTTGGTCCTAACAATGGCTTAATGTATGGTCATATGTAATCTCTACAAACCTCATTTTTTCATCTGTAAATGAAGGATAATAATACCCAAACCAGAGGACCGCTGTGAGGTTTAAATGAGATAATATCTGTAAAGTACCTAGCAAAGTACTTATGGTAAACACGCAAGAAATCATTGTTTGTGTTCATTGTTGTTGTACTAACTTGACTGGGCATAGTTCAGACAATGGGGAAAATGGAGCATCATAATCATATTCCTTTTTAAAACAATTTTTTATTGATGTATAATAGATGCACATAGTTTCTGGGTACATGTGATCATTTAATACATTCATATACTCTGTAAAGATCAAATAAGTGTACTTGTGATATCCACCACCTTAAATATTTAATCAGACTCAGTCTTTGCAGAAAGTACAAACATTTACCACTTAATTCATTCAAAGGAGCTTTTAGGGAGGAGGAAGGGTAGGTATAAAAGCTTCAGGGATAAAGGCACAGAGGCTAGTTGTCCAGTAATCTGTGTTCAGGTCCCCTTTAGCCACTAACTTCTCTGTGACTGGGGTAAACAACACAGCTTCTTTATCCTTCCCTCTTTTATTTCACCTATAAATGGATGTTGCAGACTGGCTCAATTCTCCTAGTGCTCTTAGCTTTGCTTGCCCATGATTCCACCACTAGAATCTATACGGAACACATTTTTTTTATTGCATTTTAGGTTTTGGGGTACATTTGAAGAATATGCAAGATTGTTGCATAGGTACACACGTAGCAGTGTGATTTGCTGCCTTCCTCCCCTTCACCTATATCTGGCATTTCTCCCCATGCTCTCTCTCCCCAACTCCCGACCCCCTGCTGTTCCTCCCCTATTTCCCCGCAACAGACCCCAGTGTGTGATGCTCCCTTCCCTGTGTCCACATGTTCTCATTGTTCAGCACCCGCCTATGAGTGAGAACATTCGGTGTTTGATTTTCTGTTCTTCTGTCAGTCTGCTGAGAATGATGGTTTCCAGGTTCATCCATGTCCCTATAAAGGACACGAACTCATTGTTTTTGATGGCTGCATAATATTCCATGATGTATATGTGCCACATTTTCCCTGTCCAGTCTATCATCAATGGGCATTTGGGTTGGTTCCAGGTCTTTGCTATTGTAAACTGGAATACATTCTTTAGTTTCTGCAAATTCTGGAGACATCTAGAGCTGAGATGTGTGATCAGGCCTGTGGTCTGCACCAGGAATTGGGCTGGAGTCTGCATGTCTACCTGCCACCGCCTGGGGCAAGGAGCTGATGGTTCTATTGCCCATCTCACAGGTGCCACCTCGTACCCCCATTCCCAAGCTGGCAACTCCTCCACTGGAACTATACTGATGATGATCTTTTTGTAGTCCATGTACTCATCCAAGCTCCAGCCCAATCTGGAACATTTGCCATAAGTATTACTGGACTCCCATTCTTCTTCCTTGCTTCAGCTGCTCTGAGGGATTTTGTGCCTGACTCATCAGCAATTGACAAGAGCCAGAAGAAGAGGATGGAAAAGAAGTAAGGAGAGGTGGAAAAGTGGGTGCTGAATAAATACCGGGTGAATGAATGCTAGGTAGGCTGGGTGAGACATCATAGGTGGATGAATGGGTGATGAAGAAAGGTGAGGGACTGGCAGTGGGGTAGACCAGAACAATGCTCACTTGGAGAGGGCATTGGGTAAATACTTGCCATGTCAATGTCAAATGTAGTTGGGAGAGAGAAAATAAAATAGAAGAGAGAAAGAAAAAGAAAGGAACAGACAAATAATTTAAATAATTAATAGGGAAGAAGGAAGGAGAGAAAGAATAGTAACAGATGGATGTGATCGACGATAAAATGAGAGAGACATAGCTAAAACTTGAGAAGTCCCTTGCAAAGGGTTTCTTCCATGCCCTTTGTTAGAGCTGCCTGAAGTTTCAGGGTTGACATTAAAAACTTAGTGTACATGCGGATATGTAAAGGCACTGTCTTTTATTAAAAGCCAGAATTTCCTGAACTGGGACAAAACAAGAAGCTGCTATCAGGTTAGTTCTTCTCAGAGTCAATCTGACAGCTGGGTTTGAATTGAGGTGCCCATGAAAAGACAGAGGCAAACCTAGGCCAGGACTCTGGGCTGCGGTAGCGGGAAAGTGAGCTAGGCCTAGCAATGGAATTGAAGGCTTCACATGATTCTCTTGCGGTGTGACGTCCCTGGACTTTTGCCTCACTGGACCTCTGCCTGTTTCTAAGAGCCATCATCAGTTGGGGCTGGAAGCTTCTAGAGATTGTTTAGCCCAGGGTTCCCCAACATGGAATAGACACACAACTGGTAGTAGTCAGAATTTTGTTGTTGTTGAACCCAGGTGACCATTTATTTATTTTTATTGTATATATAAGGTCTACAACACATCTTGGTATGCATAATGAGGTGATTACTATAGTCAAGTAAATTAACCTATTCGTCATCTCACATAATTGCATATGTGCTTATATAGAGATCTTCAATTAATATAAGTGATGCTGCTTTTCCTTTATAATAGTGATATGTGTGTGTTTCTTGGTAAAATTTAAGTTTAAAAAGTGAGTTGATGTAAAAAAAAGAATATTAAAAAAATGATGACACAGCTGGCATGCAGTTATTGGAACAGTGATGAGATTGCATAGCTAAAGGTAGAGAAGTGCATTTCTAGTGCAAAGTCGTCATTTTATAGATTAGATAACTGGGGCCCAGAGGAAGAAAATGACTTGCTCAGTGGATCAGAATCAGGGGTGCAGTTAGACTAGAATTCAGGTCTCCCACTTTCTAGTTCTCTTAGTCTGTTTTGTGCTGCAATGAAAGAATACCTGAACTGAGAGATTTGCAGTAGACAGAAATTTATTTGGGTGACAGTTTCAGAGGCTTGGAAGTTTAAGATCAAGGAGTTGCATTGGGGGAGGGTCTTCTTTCTGTATCATACCATGGAAAAAGGTGTAACGGCAAGAAGGCATGTGTGCTTGATAAAGACCAAACTCGCAGCCTCAAGCCCTTTTATAATCATATTAAGTCATTCATAAAGGTGGAACCTCCCATTGGGCCCCGCCTCCCAGCACTGTTGTCTTGGGGATTAAGCATTAGCACAGGGTTTTGAAGAACACATTCAAACCATAGCACTAGTCAATGAGCTTTCTCCCTGCCTATGCTGACTCCATAATCCTCCTCTGATAATCCTTAAAGCCCCAAGCAGTTGGCCTGTTAATTAGGGATCTGTTTGAAAATACTAAACCTCCTATTCCTTTCATTCAAGGATAAAAACAATATATTTGTCTTATGATGACTTGTCATGGTAGACACCTTGGATTTATGCGAGCATTTGACATGATGTGAGTATTATGGGTTGGCCTTGATTTATGGAGTAAGTACACATCGAGAAAAATGACATATAAATGAAATTTGTAGAAATCAAATTCCATTTTTCCATTGATTTACTTTATCTCACAGGTGTTTTTACATTAATTTTTGAATTAGTTACACTTGGTAGTTGCTTCCAGCTTTTTATTCCTTTATAAAGAAAAGAACACTACACTGAGAGTCTGAAAAAATGGGTACTAGTTTCAACTCGGACGCAAACTCACTATATGACCCTTGAAAAATCTTGAGCTTCTTTGCTCCTCAGCTTTCCAAAATGAAAGAAAGAATGACAGCAGTTGAGTGAAGGGATATCTGAGAGCTTTTTCTCTATATATATAATATCATAGACTTCTCTGATTTTACATTCTTGATCCCAACTGGCTTTATCTCATTGTTAGCCTTTTCAAGGTCAAAACTGAAAGCTAAGCCATCAGTAGGGACAATGTCAAATTAATTCCACCAGGATTAGCAATATGGAAGTAGGAGGCATGAAGAGGCCAAGGCATGGTGTGAGATGAGGCAGTGGGCAGCTTTGTAATTGTCTGCTCAGCATCCCTTTGCAAGGCATTACCCCTTGCTCCAGTCAAAATCATTGCAGAAGGATTAGTTAACTATATTCTACTATGACCTCATCCCTTAGATGACTGATTGATTCAGGGGCAGACAGGCACCTGACCAAAGCAGAGCTAATCAGAGTATCTCCCTCGTCATTGTATTCTTAGAAAATAGAAGCTAGACTTTCTTGGGGTATCTATAGTGATAAGATACATAAAGCTTTAAAGCTGTTGGCAGTTGTCTTCATTCATTGTGTGCTGCTATAACAGAATACCTAAGACTGGGTAATTTAAAAGTTTATTGGCTCACAGTTCTGATGGCTGAAAAGTCCAAGGTTGAGGGGTTGGCATCTAGTGAGAGCCTTCTTGCTGTGCCATCCTATGACAGAAGGTCAAAGAGAGGAGGGGAGAGAAAGTGAGAGGAGGTGAACTTCTTTTGTAAGGAACCCATTGCTGTAGTAACAAAATGACTCCCACATTAATGGTATTAATCTATTTATGAGGGCAGTGCCCTTGTGACCTAATTCCCTCTCATTAGGCCCCAGCTTCCAACACTGTTGCACTGGGGATTAAGTCTCCAACACTTGCTTTATGGGGGACACATTTAAACCATAGCAGTGGTCATTTTTGTCTGTAACCACAAATAGTATGATGCTTTAAGGAAGAACCAAGATAGAGCAGGCACACAGGGAACAGAAGAAAAAAGGAAGAGAACAGGACTTCTGATGGCACTTAAGTATTTGGTTCCATCATTTTGTAGGCTTAACTGCATTTTATTCTTACCCACAGTGAGACACCCTATTGTCCTTGTCCTTGTCAATTATTTTCCCAACACATTTTTCTAGTTACTAAGTCTGATTTGAATTGTTTCTTGCAACCAAAGGGATTCTAATACATTACAGGGGCTGCATCCCAGAGCTACTGAATCAGAATCTCTGGCCCTTGTTTTCAGATATTGGTATTGTTAACTTATAAATCATGCAATTTATAAATTTAGAAAGGAGAGTAGACTTTCTTATGTAGGGTTACAGCTTGCAAGGTGGCCATTATGACAGGTTGGGAGGTATAGCTTCCCGCAGAAGCCCAAAAGGCAGGCACTTTGAGGGAGGGGTGAGTAGAACAACAGGGATTCATGCTGAATGAGTTGGCCATGAATGCATATTCAACATGTTATAGGAAGAGCTATGAATATTCATGAACAGAGACATGCATGTGTAATAATCAGATATACCTGTTACATATGATGCATGTTGTCACCTTGCAGTGGAGACATGAACCAACCCAAATGCCCATCAATGATAGACTGGACAGGGAAAATGTGGCACATATACACCATGGAATATTATGCAGCCTTTGTCCATTTTTAATCAGGTTATTTGGGTGTTTTTATTTTGTTTGTTTGCTTTTGAGGTGTATAAGTTATTTATATATTTTAGATAGTGCCCATTTTTGGATATGTGGGTTGTAAATATTTTCTTCCATTCTCTGGATTGGTTTTCCATTTTGTCAATTGCTTCTTTCACTGTGCAGATTTTTTTAGTTTAATGTAGTCCCACTTGGTTATTTTTGCTTTTGTTGCCTATGCTTTTGGTGTCATATTCAAAAAAATCTTTGCCCAGATCAATGTCATGGACCTTTTTCCCTATGTTGTCTCCTCATAGTTTTACATCTAATTAAGTTTTTAATTAAGTTTGACTTGATTTTTATATATTGTGTGAGATAAGGGTCTAATTTGTTGTTCTTCATGCGGATATCCAATTTTCCCAACACTATTTATTAAAGAGACTGTACTCTCCCCATTGTATGTTTTGATATATTTGTCAAAAATAAATTGATCATAAATGCATAGATTTATGTCTGGGCTCTCTATTCTGTTCATCAATATCTGTTTTTATGCAACTACCATGCTGTTTTAATTGCTGTAGCTTCATAGTGGGTTTTGAAATCAGGTAGTATGATGTCTTCAGTTTTGTCTTTTTTGCTTAAAATTCCTGCAGCTATTCAGAGTCTTTTGTGATTCCATTCAAATTATGGGAGCTGCTTTTTCTATATATGTGAAAAAATGCCATTGGGATTTTGACAGGAATTGCATTAAATCTGTAGATCACTTTGGGTAGTATAGATGTTTTAACAATATTAATTTTTCAATTCAGAAACATGAACTATCTTTCCATTTATTTGTATTTTCTTCAATTTCTTTCATCCGTGTTTTCTTGGTTTCTTCTTCAGATAGTTCATTATTAGTATATAAGAATGCAACTGATTTTTGTCTATCAATTTTGTATCCTGCAACTTTACTGAATGTATTAGTTTTACCAGTTTTTTGGTGAAGCCTCTAGGGTTTTTAATATATAAGATCATGTCATCTGCAAATAGGTACAATTTTTCTTCTTTTCCAATTTAGATGTCTTTTCTTTCTTTGTCTTGCCTAATTGCTGTGGCTAGGACTTCCAGCACTTTGTTGCATACAAGTGGCAAGAGTGGACACCCTTGTCTTGCTACTTATCTTGGAGAAAGAGGTTTTGGCTTTTTATTGTTTAGTATTATGTAAGCTGTAAGCTTGTCACATATGGTCTTTATGGTGTTGAGGTACATTCATTCTATACCTAATTTGTGGAGAGTTTTTATCATGAAAAGATGTTGAACTTTGTCAAATGCTTTTACTGCATCTATTGCGATGATCAGATACGTTTTGTCCTTCATTATGTTAATGTAATGTTTGACATGTATTGATTTGCAGATGTTAAACCATTTTTTGCATCCCTGGGATAAAGCCCACTTGATCATGGTGTGTGATCTGTTTAATGTGGCATTGAATTTGGTTTGCTAGTATTTTGTTGAGAATTTTTGCATCTATGTTTACCAGGGATATTGGCCTATGATTTTCTACATCTGGTTCTGGATGTATGATCTCTTTAATTTGCTTTTGAATTTGGTTTGCTAGTATTTTGTTGAGAATTTTTGCAACTATTCTTATCAGGGATATTGGCCTATAATTTTCTTCTCTTTAGTCTCCTTGTCTGGTTCCAGTATCAAGTTAATGTTGACCCCATAAGATGAGTTTGGAAATATGCTGTCTTCTTCAGTTTTTTGGAAGAGTTTGAGAAGGATTAGTATTAGTTCTTCTTTTAATGTTTGATAAATTATTTTCTTATAGATATCCTTTGCTCCTGGAAAATAGATGGAAGAAACACCAAAGCCATTGACTGTGGGTAAGGACTGAATTCTTATCTTCTCCTTTGACAGTTATCAGAGCCTGCACACAACAGGCATCAAAATGGGGGAAACTTGCTTTCTTGGTGGAAGGTTACAGAACTTTTAACAATTTAGGTATTAGAAAGATTCCTCTGAGAACTCAGACCTCAATGTAAGCCTGAAACAGGAAATTTTCCTTGACCCCATTCACAGGCCTCATTTACTTAGCCTGCAGCTCTTAACATCTTGTGGGAGGGGGAGCATGGAGGCGAGTGGGTATAGGAGCCAGATAAGTGCTTCTGTGTGGCAGCAGGAGCAGAATTCTGTGTGGCTCCATGACAGTATCTGATGGAGGGGTGAGGTGCTCTTGACTCCTGGAGCCCCAGAGGCCATGTGTTACAGTGCTTTTTTAGCTTTGCCATCCACCAACATCTTAAGTGTTAAACAGCTCAGACAGCCCTCTGTATCCCAAGCTCTGGTTCAGCAGCCAAGAAGAATCAGGTGGCATGAATTAATTGAAAATGGTAAATAAGGGGGATTTTATTGCCAATGAAGGTGGCTCTCAGAGAGATGGAGAGCTGGAAACGTGACGGAGGGGAAGATGGTCTTTCCCTGAAGTTCGGCCATCCTTAGTGGCTGTGGCCTCACCCAAATCTCACCTTGAATTGTAGCTCCCATAATTCCCACATGTTATGGGAGGGACCTGGTGGGAGATGATTGAATCATGGGGGCAGTTTCTCCCATACTGTTCTCATAGCAGTGAATAAGTCTCACGAGATCTGATAGTTTTATAAGGAGAAAAACTTTTCGCTTGGTTCTCATTCTCTCTTGTCTCACCATGTAAGACGTGCCTTTTGCTGTCTGCCATGATTGTAAGGCTCCCTGGCCATGTGGAACTGTAAATCCATTAAACCTCTTTTTCTTTATAAGTTATCTGGTTGCAAGTATGTCTTTATCAGCAGTGTGAAAATAGACTAATACACTGGCCGAACTCTTCTCTGGGGTCCTGCCACCAAGCCATCCCTCTGAAGTCAAGCTGCTTCTCTCTGATGTCTAGGTGCTTCTTTTCTTCTCTCCTTCTCTGCTGCTCCTTTGCCTGTGGAGCCTGGAGTTTTTATGGATATAGGATAGAGGCAGAGTAGGTCAGGGTGGTTTTGGAAAAGGCAACATTTGAGTGGGAAAACAGGAATGTAAAGTTCTCACTTTGCACTGTAGTTCCAGGCTTGAGGGTAGGGCCTACAGTGTATCATTTAGGTTGAATATAAGGGTTTAGAACTCAGCAACCCAGTTCTGCCACCAGCTGGCTAAGCAACCTTAAGTTAGCCACTCAACTTCTCAAAGGCCTCAGTTTTTTCATCCATAACATCATAATACTCATCCTCCCCAGGTGAAGTAAATCATGTAAAGTGATTAGGTCAGTGTCTTGTACATAGTAAAGTATTCAGTAAGTGTTAGCTAAGTATGTATATATCCACCAATACATACGTTATGAAACACTTTCAGAGCTTCCAGAAACCATTAGCAATGTCTTGCTGAGTCTTCTGGTTCCAAGGATATAGTCAGGTAAGTGCCCTGAGACACAAAATGAATTGCAAAATCTAGCAAATCCGGCTAATCGCCACTCTTTGTGTCAAGCAATACTGTACCTGAAAGTTTTAAAGCCAGGGGAATGTTTCTTGCTATGAAAATTTACTGAGGGGCATGTCTTCCCCAGTGAACAATCACCTTTACAGTACAAAGGTGTTCCTCATAGGAGGATCATACTTCTTTCTGGCCTATAAATTAATTACAGATCTTTGCCATGAGAAATTGCACAAAAAAGAGAGGAAAATAACATAGATATTTTGCTCCCCCTCAAAGTAAAATGTTACCATATTTAAAATTAAAAATTAAGTATGACTGAATTATCAAATTAAATGTCATCATTAAAGTATTGCTTAAATATTGATCCAAAAATGACTCTAAAATTAATTTCTCGGAAGTAAGACAATAGGAAGACAGCCTGGTAAACCATGAGTACCGTGCTTGGGAGTAATGGGCTTTATTCTTGGCTTCAGCTTTTCAAGTCTAAAAGACTCCAGGGATTCTTAACTAGTGGTGAAATATGGGTAAGTCACCTGCTTTGTTGGCCATTGGTTTCCACTTCTGAGAACTGGGCAGGTTTGGCCAACAGATGTTAGCTCCCTGGCAGCTCTAACATTCTTTAATTCCATGTTGTGCCAATGCAGGCTGCATGACACAGCTTTGTGGAAAGCCCTCCCTGCAGTTGTGCAGCTTGGCAGACCAGATTCTAGCACACTCAAAATGAGCAGTGAGGAAATCAGCCAGCTCTGAGCTCCACCTTGCTGTGGGCACAGGAACTGGACCAAATTCCCTTCCAGGGCTCCTGTGAGCCCTAGCATTCCATACCAGTGGTCCAAAGCTCTTGAAGAATTACAGTTAGGTTCCATTTGGAACTGCCAAATTAGAATAAAAATGAATATATAGAACCGGCATGTGTGAATCTCTTCCTAATAGAGGTATAACTGGGTTTAAAGTCTCTGACACATTTAGACTGAGTGCTAAGTCACCCACCCATCTGGCTCTAGGACAGTTATGCAAAGAGCTGCTCTCCACCTGGACACAGAGCATTTATGTTAACATCCTGCTGGGCAGGTGCATGCAGAAACAGAGCTGGGGATTGGCCCAAGGTCAAAAGCCAAAAAGATTTGAAAAACACTTGGACTGTGTACTGAAAATTCTGTCCGTGAAGCAGTAAGCTTGAGGTAAAGAAAAGCTGAATGGCTGCAGGAGGAGGATAGAGAGTAGACATCAATGAAGAAAGCCTTTAGCTTAGACTGAAGAGAATAACTATGCTGAAGCCTTAGCTGGCCTTTTGAAAAATCCATTCTCCTTCAGAATTGCTAGGAAGATGTGGCTTTGAAAATGTTCCTGATACCTGTTTTCATGTTAACGCTCTGGTCACTATCACCTGATTCCTTTTATTGCCAGTTGGCATTTTGAAAACATCTGTTTGCCTGGGAAAGTGCAGTCCCTGGATATATATTCATTGTATATTTGTGCTTCAGAGGTAATTCACACCTTTAAGTTTGATTAGTTTTCCTTAACTGAATACAGATTTCTATAGCTCCCAGGTGTCTGGAATAAATTTGATGAAAACAAGATTTCCCCCCCTGTGCCAGGCTGTGAGTGACTTTTCTGCATTACTTGCTGGTAGAATAAGCATGTGGATGGTGGATCACACTACCACGCACTCACGTCATGAATAGAAGAGCCCCTCCTTCAATTTTCTCCACTTGCTCACTGATTCCGTTGACAGGGAAAATACAGTGTGTCATTTGGCAAGTAGAAATATGACTTCAAATATAAGCATCATTGGGAGAAGTGATTTCATTGGAATTCAAAGCTTCAAAGAACCAGAGAATTCATACCTTCTTTATCTTTCACAAAAAAGAGATTTTGATCTTCGATATTTCTATATCACCCTGATGAAACCTCCCAAACTTCCCAGAACACTAGAAATGTGTTAGCTATAGGTCTTAAACTTCTGTATATGTCATAGCCCATGACGTAGATGGGCAAACATGCCTCCGCCTTGCCTCAGCTCTTACACCTTCTGGGAACACAGATTCTGATCAATTTCTGGGCTGGGGCTCAACCCACATGTAGTGCAACCAAACAACAATAGGGAACAGCTGCTATTTTATCACCTGCTATTTTCCAGGCATTGTTTTAGACATCCCTCATACATTGTCGTATTTAATCTTTATAATGCCTCTGTAAAGAAAGCATGTAGAAATATTTCCTATTTTATAAATGAGAAAAATGAGTCATGTTAGTCTGAATTTTCCAAGAAACAGACATCTAGTTGGGATTAAAACTGCAAGAATCTTGTTAGGGAAGATGCCTGTGTTAAAGGAAATAGGAAGGGAGTTGGAAAGCCATCAGACTACAGTCCAGTTTGCTCCTGGATGAAGAGGAGAAGGAAAATGCACCCTCTAATATTCTGGACTCTAAGGAAGGTTCTGCCATGTTGCCAGGGAGTCCTTGAGCGAAGGACAGTAGACCAGGGAGTTCTTGAATCAAAGTTGCAGACCAAATGTTCCTTGTCCCAGGAGTAGGTCTGCTTTGGTATCTGGATTTCAGTAGCTGGGACCTTGATTGAATTATTCTCCCTGAGGGAAGAGGTCTTTGAGGATCATTCTCACAGCTGTTCATTAGGTCCAGTCAGCTGAATTTGCACCACATCTCACAGCACAGCTAGTAGGTGGCAAAGGAATAAACCTGTTAGTCCAAATCCTATCCTCAGACATCCAGATGTATATGAGTAGAATCCTAGAAGTGCCAAACACTGGGTGTAGGCCCCTTTCATGTTCTCCATCTCACTCAGGTGCCACAGCCTGCAAAGGCTGGAGCCACAAAGCCACAGTACCTGGAAGCAGGAGACAGCCCCTGACAGAGACAGCTCGTTGCTTGCTAACTTGCTGCTCTCCCACCGCTTTAATAATTTGTTATAAAACAAACAAAGTCACCAGGGGAATTGCTGCCAGTGGATAATGGCCTCCTGCTTTGCAATTAAGTGCTGACATTCAGCTTTGCCTCACCAGTCACAGTATATTGCTGCTTCCTGTCCCAGTGTTCTCACCCATGAGCGTTTTCTGCTAATCAAATTTATTATCCTATGCAGCTGATCTTGACATTCATTTCCTTTTCAGCTTGGTGGTAAAGGTTTAGAGAACATAATTTTTAAGCTACCTGTTCTCTTCAGACCGACATTCATATAGCTTACAAAGAAACATGAACAGGCTCTAAATACAGCAAAAAAGCTCCAAAAGTTTATGTTGGTGAGATACCCCAGTTGTTAGTGGGATTCAGTGGCAAGATAATCTTAGGAAGTGGGTAAGGAAGTGGAGATGTGTGGAAGTTGTTTTCATGCCACCCTGGGCTGATTTCCTACTGACCACTTGACCAGTTCAGATCTATAAACTTTGCCTTCTGATATGACATCCTGCGGAATCCTGTGGGATCCTGTGGGATCTAATACATCTCTCAATTCAAACAGTACTTATCCCATGAGAGTTGCTACTTCCTTAGCAGCCCAGGAGCTTAGAACCATTCATTACCCCAAGCTCTGAAAAATAATGTACCTGTTCTCTTGGAAGAAGAGATAATGTACCATACCCTCCACAACTATAACCAATTTTGAAATGTCTGCGTAGGAACTAGGAGGCTGAACTTATGAGATATGATATTCCCTTATCTGTAAATCAAAGGCAGTAGAGTAGGTGATAGTACAGGCCTTTCTAGATCTGAGAGACCATGCTTGTGTGATAACCAGGAGGTCTTAAGGATAGGCATCAGGCACTCATCATTCTTCCCATTTCTCCACATCAGCCTCCTTCCTCCTAGTAATAATTTACCTTCAATGTCCAGACTCTCTCTACTGATTTAGGGTCTAGCCCCTGTTATCTGCTTTCTCTAGCCCACACCAGCCTCCTGCTCTTCCTTCTCCTCCTCCTTATTGCCTCCCTATTTTTCTCCCTTATCACTTTGTGACCATGTAAACCAGATTTACTCCCCAGCCTACCCCAGAGACCCATTTTTGTCCTCACTTTCTACTTTCTTTGCCAGAGGAAAACAAATTTGTTATTACAATTAAATGCAAGCAACCTTGAGAAAGTTAACTCATTTTAAATTTACACTAAATTGTAAAATACATAGAAAATTCATTTCTGACCACAGAGGGGAAAACATAAGTTACAGAGTTGAGGAAATTAGGAGGAGTTTGAGAGAGAACAAAGAAACAATCATTTACTGAGTGTCACGTAATGCCAGGAAGTATACTATGTGTTTTGCTTTTAAATACATTGCTGTATTGGTCTCACAGATTTCAAAAGCAATTTGTACATCTCACATAATGTAAACAGAGCCGGGTGTATAAAATAAAGTCAACTAAATGCCTACCCACACCCCCACCCCACCACTGACCTCTTCTAAGATCAACAGCCTCAACAATTGTGTTATATGTTGACCTAATACAATTGTATTATATGCTAACTCTTCACTGTTTGCCAGGCCCATAGCAGTGGGTGAAACAGACAACACATCTGCTTTCTTGGAGCTTACTTTCTAGTGAGGAAGATGGATCATTACAAACTCAGTGAGTATAAATATTATATCAGAGATGATAAGAGCTTTGGAGAAAAATTGAACTGGGAAGGAGATAGGACAGGGGTTTGCACACATGAGCAGTTTTGACTGGTACCATCAGAAAACACGTTGTGAGAAGGTGGCACTTAAGTGAATGCCTGCAGTTAGCAAAGTAGGTGAATATATTTTTCTAAAATTTTTCTCTTGCTTATGCAAATACTCAAAACATAAATGTAGGTACATGTTTTTGTGTTAATAATTTTACAAAATAAGATTATATTTTACACATTGCTTTGCAACTTGATTTTTCCACTGAAAACAATCACTGAGCTCTCTATGGGTCAATATATATAAATCTGGTTTATTTTTTGAATAGCTATATGATTTTCCATAGTTTGAGTATATCAAAATTTATACAAATGTTCCTCCACTAATGGAATTTAGGTTATTCGGAGTTTTCACATTCTTTTTTTTTTTGTTTTTTTGTTTTTTTTCTGTTTGCAAAGACCAGCAATGTTATGTAGTTTTCTAGGCTTTATTTGTTCATGTCAAAGTTCTAGGTATTTAAAATATTCAATTTTACTCAGCACAACTTAACTGAGAGCTAGATTTTATTACTGTACTTCCTTTTTTAAAAAAAAGCAAAGAAGTTCAGAATAGTTAAGCTGATTTGCATTGGGTCATGGAAGAACAAAGATTCAACCTCAAGACGGTATGATTTCAAATACCATATTCTTTAAAAACTAAACCGAATCTCAGAGCTGAGGACAGAGCAGCAGTACCATCTCCAGGAGAATGGGAGACAAAGAACAGTGCAATTTATTTTTTCATAGCACTAAATTTATTGAATTGAAGAACTATCATTTATTTTGAGATCGTGTCCTTTCTGTGTTTTAGCATTACATTGACTTGCTTCAGTGAAACAAGGTGACAGCAGATGGTGGACAATATTTTCCAATGAACTTACTTGGGAAAGAAAAACTTCTCAGTTTTAGTCTGGTTTCCCACATACACATTTTTAAATGTTCCATGAAACATTGGAAACCCTGGAGTAGGGAATACAATGTGAAAAACCCTGGTCTAAGCAGCCAAGATCTGAGCTCCACTAGGAATGTGCCTCTGCCTATCTGCCTCAAGATGGACTTTACTAGACTGGAAAACTGAGATTGAAATGCTTCTCAACCCTGTACATGTAGAGTGTTTTTATTTTGCTTATTCATAGACCTGTGCCTATTCACTTATATCTGGAGACAGAAGATTCAGCCAAAGTTCATGGATGACTGTGAAGTTCCCACGTATGAAAGAATATTGAAGCTGAGTAAAATTTGGAGTCAAGGACTAAGTACACCATGTTATAAATAATAATAACGTCAAAAACATTTATGGAGTTTATTGTATTGTCAAATATATATCCTGTTTAATACACTTAGGATACTGTTGCTGCTTACTTACCATTTGATTGAGCTAAGTTTTTAAGAACTACATATTTTTGAACTTCACTTCTTTTTTGCACGGTTGGGGTACAGGATCTTGCTCTGTCATCCAGATTGTAATGCAGTGGCAGGATCATAACTCGCTGCAGCCTCAACCTCTTGGGCTCAAAATATCTTGCCACCTCAGCCTCCTAACTGATACCACAGTTGTGTGCCACCATACCCAGCTAATTATTTTCATTTTTTTGTAGAGATGGGGTCTTGCCATGTTGCCCAGTCTGGTCTCAAACTCCTGGGCTTAAAGTTTGAGCAATCCTCCTACCTCAGCTTCTCAAAATGCTGGAATTACAGGCACAAGCCACTGTGTCCAGCCTGAACTTCACTTTTAATGTTAGATAAAGTGTTGACCCTGATAGTATTCCTAAGTTGGAAAAAAATATCTCTTTACTAATTCTGGAAGTCAAAGCCAAACACATACACACACACAAAACTAGAGTATTTGGAACTGAGAATGAAATTAAACAATGAAAATATAAGAAAAAATATTTTTAAGGAACTAGATTAACATAATATAAAATAGCCCAATAAAAACATTATACTTCATGTACATAAAATAATGCACGGCAAAAAAGAAATTTTAATAATCTGTACTTAAGTGCCTAATCTTTTAGCAGCAGAACAGTTAGATCCCATGTTAATATAGCACTAACTTGATCAAAGAAACCAGTCATGTTAGGAAACCACTCAGGATTTCTTGCTTCCTATTTACTTGCTTTTTATTAGATAGAAAGTGTGGAAGCTAAGGGTCACACTTTCCATCTGACTTCATCACATTAATTAATTTCTCTAATAATGAGTTGAGGAATTTATTAAAATCTGGGGGAGAAAAATCCTCACTAGGAAATAAATGTTAATTCAGAGTAACAATGCCTCTAAAGACACATGCAATTTCCCCAGAGCATAAAGGAACCAGAATGCATGCTCATCTGTAGTTACAACAGAGCAAATATCTTAACAAAGGATGCTTGCAAGCAGTTTATTCCATGAGATTCATAGTCCTAATCTGCTCTGTTGGGTGGAGTAAGAATGTGTGCTGACTCTGCCAATGTCAGACCTGGACTCATTAAAGACAGAATCAAAATGCTAACTGAAGCAAGAAAGTAGGGATTAATGTTGAGGGTGGTTTCTTCACCACTGTAAAATTAATACTGCTGCTGCAGAAGGACCATGATCACTGAATTTAGCCTTGCACTGTGCAATACTCTCCTGTGAAAAACAAGAACCCAAATTCAGCATTTTGCAAATATTTGATAATTAGAGAAACAAGAATAAAGGAATACAATAGCTTTGATCTTGTGGTTTTTAACATTTGGAGAACAAAATAATTCTGTTCCTGAAAAAACTTTCTAGATTTCCTTTACACTAAAACCGTCATAGACATTTCATGGAAAATGAGAGATAAGCTTGCCTTACTTCTTTTTCCAGGCATTGAGTTTTGTGTGCTAATGTGTTCTTTCTCTATTATAAATCTGTAATTGTAGAGATGCCTGTTGTTCCAAAAATAACCATGCAATTTGGTAACTACTTAAAGAACCTGACTTAAGGGAATAGAGGGAATAAAATTGGAAGCAGAATTAATTTCATATGTGTTCACATAGAAATGCTGTTAAAGAAAAAGCTATGTCTTTTTAACTTTTAAGTATAAAAATTGCTTTTATACTTCTGCAGAAATGGGCACCACCACAAAGATTTATTAAGACCTAATTTTCCAACATGTACTTCACAAGCATTCTCTTCTGCTTAAGTCACCTCTGAGTTCATGGATTATTAAATTGGACATTAAGAACCTGCAATAGTATTGTGAACAAAATTTCTCTGAAAAGAAATTTGGAGGAAAGACACTTTATTTCAGTGAAGTGAGCAAACCAGGGATATGCTGTCGTTAGAGCAAAAATGAAGGTGTGTCCCAGAGAACAAAAGGAGAGTTAGGTTTTACAGCAAAAGTTCTCATCCAAGTTCCTAGTCAGGTCCATTTATGCAAATAAAGGATTCAAAATTGCTTAGTTCCTATTGGTTGACTTAGCTTAGTAGTGATTGGTTCACACAGCTGAGCTCTGATTAGTTTGTTCAGGTAAGCTCTGAAAGCCCTAAAGAGAGCTATGGATTTTCAGGGAACTCAGAATACGTGTGTGACCTCTACTCAGCAAAT
Source organism: Cheracebus regulus (assembly GCA_963574635.1). Lineage (NCBI taxonomy): Eukaryota > Metazoa > Chordata > Mammalia > Primates > Pitheciidae > Cheracebus > Cheracebus regulus. Next base: position 36,837 of record CAUYQU010084584.1, on the reverse strand, counting down.
GCCCACTAGCCTCAGTTAGCCACTTGGGATCCATCTTGAAAAATTGGCACTTTCAGGTTCTCATTTGTTCACATTACTCATAGATGGACATTAGCAGAACTCAAAGATTTCCAGCTGCATTCTGGGTTGTATGCACAGCTTACCTTTCAATAAGAATCAGCTTCCTTTTCTTGAAAAGAGCTCTCCTGCTGGTGATACAGGAATGTTTGCTCCTTAGTTCAGCTACATCTGGGTTCTTGTTTCATGACCAGGAAAAATTAAGCAAGCAGACATATTGAAGGATGAGGAGGGCACAATTTATGAAATGAAAGGAAAGCTCTCAGCAAAGAGAGGGGTCCTGCATGCAGGTTTCCACCTCATAAATTGAATACCAGGCCACCCCACACAAGCTAAAGGGGTGAGGCTCCTACCCTGCATAAGGTGCTAATTCTTGCTGGCTTCACCCCATTCCTCCATTACATGTGGGCCCCTAGTCCCTTGCAGACAAGCCCAGGCAAGACCCCATACAGGTTCCTTTGTCTACAAAAAAAAAAAACCATCTGTTGTAAACACTCGTGGGGTGGTTGGGAGATTCTCCAGGGACGCTTCCTTGTCTGCCTAGGTATTTGTCTGCCTCCTGCCTCTATCAGTGGCTTCCACCATTTTTCACTCCTCAGGTAGCAACAGCTTTGTTTTTTTTAATATACAAGAAGAGTACAGGTATAAACCCATAAATTCAAAAGTGATTTCTCATGCAAATGTGTGAGAGCTCTGAAGATTGCATGCAACTAAAATAAGAAGGAAAATGGTAAGCTCCTCTTGATTTCTCTTTTCTTCAGCAACATTACAGGATACACATTAGAATGAGGTTTTTGTGTGAAAATTGACAATTCTAGTGTTTCAAGCCAACCCTGTAAAATGCTGTTATCAGTGATTACACATCCTTCTTCACTGATACAAAGTAGAGTCTGAACAAGACTGGCCTTTTCACTTTCTATTGTGCAACTTTTTTATTCTGAGGAACTCTGTGGGATTCAAAATCTTTAAATTAGTCTGTTGACTAGGCTAATTTAATAGTTATTAGGCTATTGATGGGTTGCTTATTTAATTGTAGTAAAACATACATAAAATTGATCATTTTATTTAATATGCATACAGTTCAGCAGTACTGAGTAAAATTATGTTGTGCAACCATTACCACCATCCATCTCCAGAACGTCTTTCACCTTCCCAACCTGAAACTTTCTACCCATCAAAACAATAACTGTCATTCTCCCCTCCCCTCAGCACCCGGCAACTACCATCCTACTTTCTGTCTGTATGAATTTGGCTAGTCTAGCTACCTCATGTAGGAGGAATCATACAGTATCTATCTTTTTGTGTCTGGCTTCTTTTAATCAGGCCAGTGCTTCAAGATTTGTCCATGTTATAGCATATGTAAAAATTGTATTCGTTTTTAAGGTCGAATGATATTTCAATGTGATATTTATATATCTCACATTTTGCTTATCCATTCATCTGTTAATAGACATTTAGATTGTTTCTACATTTTGGATATTGTGAGTAATGTAACTATAATCATGAGTATACAAATATCTGCTCATGTTCCTGCTTTCAGTTATTTTGGGTACATACCCAGAAGTGGAATTGCTGGGTTTTTACAATAATTCTATGTTTAATTTTTTCAGACACTTCCATAATGTTTTCCAATGTAGCCACACAATTTTACATTCCCACCAACAGTGCACACGGGTTCCAATTTCTCCACATCCTCACCAAGACTTGGTATTTTCTATTTTTTGGTTTTTGAAAAATAATAACCATCTTAATGGATGTGAAGTGGTATCTCATTGTGGTTATAATTTGTGTATCTTTAATGAGAAGTGATGTTAAACATCTTTTAGTGTGTTTATTGGTCATCTGTACATCTTCTTTAGAGAAATGTCCATTCAAATCATATGTTCACTTTTAATTGAATTATTTTATTGTCGTTGGGTTGTACTTCTTTATATATTCTGAATATTCATCTCTTATACCACATATGATTTGCAAATATTTTCTTCCATTCTGTAGATTGTCTTTTCACTTTCAACAGTGGTCCTTTAATGAACACATTTTTTTTATTTTGATGTTCAGTTTATTTTTGTTATGCTTTTGATATATGAAGTAAAACACTGACAAATCCAATGTCATAAACTTTTCCCCTATGTTTTCTGCTAAGAGTGTTACAGTTTTAGCTCTTGTGTTAGGTTTTTAATTCATTTTGCGTTAATTTTCATGTATAGTATAAGTTACAGACCCAACTTCATTCTTTTGCATGTGAATATACATACAGTTTTCACACCATCATGTTTGAAATATTATTTACCCACTGAATAATCTTAGCAGCCTTGTCAAGTATGTGAGGGTTTATTTCTGAGCTCTATATTTTATTCCATTGATGTATATGTCCATCTTTATGCCAGTACCACACTATTTTGATTACTGTTTTGTGGCTTTGTGGTAAGTTATGAAATAAAAAATGTGAGATTTTTAGCTTTGTTATTTTGAAGATTGTTTTGGCTATTTGAGGTCCCTTGAGATTTCTTATGAATTTTAAGATGAGTTCTTCTATTTTAAAAAAAGGTCATTGAGGTTTTGGTAGGGATTACATTGAATCTATAGATGGCTCTGTGTATGACTGACATGTTAACAATATTGTCTTCCAGTCTGTGAACCTAAGATGTCTTTCTATTTGAGACTTTGTTTTTATGCAAAAAAAAAAAAAAAAGAGTGAATTCACGAGCCAATAAAAACCATCTCTCTCATGTTGAAGATCTTAGTCCAGAAAACACAGGACTTGCTATGCTGCATAAAGGTTCAATAGATAAAGAATAATGAATGAAAACCAATAGAAAAAATAGAATCACGTTTCTTTCACACATACCACAAATAGTTTTATGGACTCTCTCTGTTTTATTATTGTCCTTCTCCTACAAATGTAACAAAACTGATGCAGCTCAATTTCATTGTGTGGATGAGACTAAAGGTGTTGATTTGTGTATACAGGTCTTTTTAAATAAAAACTATAGAAGCTTGCTCTGCCCACAGTTCAGTTCAGCAAATAGCTCTAAGGATATACTAAAACAGCCTGGGAGATTTGGGGGAAAAATGTAGATGACAATTCTTGTCCTTCCAGAGCTTTCAGTCTAAACTTGGAGGGAGGGAAATCAGACAGGCATATATTTAGAGTCTGGTTTGTATTTAAACCCTAATATATTTCTGCAACAATGACTCAAGAGAACACAATGATATCCGAAATTCTGTTTTATTCACCTTTGTCCTTATCATCCATGATTTATTCGACTCTAACTCTGGCAAATCTTATTTTAGAAACTAAAGTCTGGTAGTAGTTGAAAAACTTTTAAATTGTCATGAAAGACTATGTTTGATATTGTATAGGCATATCTTATTTTATTGCACTTTGCAGCTATTGCATTTTTTACAAATTGAAGGTTTGTGGAAACCCTGTGTCAAGCAAGTCCATTGGCACCATTTTTCCAACAGGATGTGCTCACTTCATGCCTTTATGTCACATTTTGGTAATTCTCATAATATTTCAAGCTTTTACATTATTGTAATATTTGTTATGGTCATTTATGATCAATGATCTTTGATGTTACTATAGTAATTGTTTTGGGGTACCATGAACCACATCCATAAAATACAATGCACTTAACTGATAAATGTGTGTGTCCTGACTGCTCCACAGACTAGCTGTTTCCCCATCTCTCTCTCTCTCCCTGGGCCTCCCTATTTCTTGAAAAACATGCCTGTAGAATCTCACATTCATTGTTAAGTTAATTATTGTTAACTAACAATTCAGGTTAGTTACTCTAGCAGTGAGGGAAGTTACAGTGTTTCTGTGAAGGTGTTAGAAAAGACTTAGAAGATTTGGATGAATGATTGAGTATCTTAGTAAATTTTATCTAGGAGGAAGACAAACTAGATCAAAGCTAGCTCTGTAATTGATGAAGTAGCAGCAGTCACTCTTTATAGCAAGCTTTGTCCAATACATGACCTGCAGGCTACATGCACCTCAGGACAGCTATGAATGCAGCCCAATACAAATTCATAAACTTTCTTAAAATATTGTGGGATTTTTTTTGTGGTCTATTTTTTAGCTCATCAGCTATTGTTAATATTAGTGTATTTCATGTGTGGCCCAAGACAATTCTTTTTCTTCCAATGTGACCCAGGGACACCAAAAGATTGGAGACGCCTGCTTTATATGGTAACTAAAATGGGAAACTCTACAGGACAAATAACCCAGCTTCTTCAGTAAATAAATTGCAAATGCAAAATGCAGGTGAGGAAAGCAGGAGTCATTCACAGTGGCCAGGATAGTGGAATGTTTGGCCATTTGGTAGCTTGGATGGAGCTCATGTTTTGTCTGTGTTTAAACATGCTTACAGAATGGTCTTGTTTTCATCTTGAGGTATCACAGCCATGAAGTGGCCTTGTCTGATGTTAATGTTCTCTAAAATGGTTTATGCTTAGCAGAAGAACACCATCATCTGGCTACGACTGCCGAGACAGCAAGTAACACTATTAACTCCTAATTGATCCTGCCAGGCCAGCTTCTGGGTGTTAGAGGTTACTTTTCTCTTTCTCACATCAATCACACTTTAATTTTTTTCTCTGAGTTACTGTAGCACTTATCATGGCATTAAGTTAAATGTAGCTTTTACATTTAAACTAATAAATGCCCTTCTCATTCTACGTTGTGTAAGCATAATCCCCAATTCCCAACCCATTACAACACTGAACCATCATTGTTCATCATTTATCATTGATAATGATAAACTCATTATCAGAGTGTGTGCTTTGTCTCCTCACAGAGGTGATAGCACCTGTAGGACAAAGGCTTAAAAATGTTTATCCTGCCCTTGGTGTTTAAAATCCTTTTGTTTCAGTCTATATAGCAGAGCAGATGCTTAATATTAACTTTGAAGTGAATGAATGAATGAACAACTTAAGTCCAAATAAAGCTTATTTCATTGTTTTTCAATTCTAGAGAATTGAAGAAAAATAAATCAATTCTTATTTAACTCAAATAAAATGACATTTTCCTTTCATATGCCAAATCAAAGAAGAATTGAGCTGAAAGTAAAGTTGATCAAGTTGATGTAAATATTTGAGTGAAGAAAAGGCTTGCTGGTGCATTCGAGACATCAGTAATTTAAATCTTCAGTAAGATATGGAACATTATTCAATAAAAAATGAAAATTGCTTTTTATTTTAAAATGTTACGGAGTATTTTACTTGCCAAAAAGAAGTTTATTCATCATTTGCATATTATCTTCTAACACACTACTAAATTTTCAATCTTTTCCCTTCCTAATTGATAAAGTATTCAATATTTTAATGTTTTTGTGAATTCCAATTTTGATTAATTCGTGAGTGATAAATATTAATGTTCCATTTTGATCTACATATTCTTATTTACTTTCTTTTGAACGAGTTATAATCCTAACAATTGCTAATCACTGAAATAAACAAATGTCATAAGTAAAACCCTTAAAATCATGGGGGAAAGATATTAACAGTTTTAGAGCAGTGGGGGTTAAAAATACCTTTCTACAAATACCTCAAAGTAAGAGAGATAATATGAACAAGAGAGCTATAGATCTCTATCTATCTATCTATCTATCTACCTACCTACCTATCATCTATCTACCTATCTGTCATTTATCTTTATGTATCTGTCTATCATTCTATCTAAAGATTTACTTTAAGGAATTGGCTCACAAGATTGTAGACCCTGGCAAGTCTGAAATCCACACAGTAAGCTATAGGGTAGAAATTGAAGTACAAGTTGATGTTGCAGTCTTGAATCCAAAGTCTGGAAACTCATGCTGCCTAGAAGCAGAATTCTTTCTCCTTCAGGAAACCTCAGTCTTTGCTCTTAAGGCTTTCAGATGATTGGATGAGGCCCATGCACATTAGGAAAAGTCATCTGCTTTACTTAAATCAACTTATTGTAAATGTTAATAACTTCTTTAAAAATTCCTTTACAGCAACATCTAGATTAGTGTTTGCCCAGCCAGTCACCACAGACTAGCCAAACTGATACAGAAATTAGCCATTGGAATACACTTTCAACTAGTTATTGACCCTACAAAAGGCTTACAAATGAAAGTTTTCTTTCATATTAATATCCCATAAAACAATTGATTTTTTAAAGAATCAACTTCTCAGTGAGGTATTAGTGGTGGGAATAATTATTGTATTGTACAGATAAGGACACAGCATAGTCATATACTACGTAATGACATTTTGGTCAACAGCATACTGCATATATGACAGTGGTCCCATGAGATTATAGTGGAGCTGACAAATTCCTATGGTGAAGTGATGTCAATGCTGTCATATCATCATGATGCCACATGTCATTTTTTCTGTGTGGAAATATGTTTAGATACACAAATAGTTATCATTATGTTACAACTGCCTACAATATTCAGAACAGTAACTTGCTTTACAGGTTTGTAGTCTAGAAGCATTAGGCTATTCCATATAGCCTGTGTTTGCAGTAGGCTCTATCATCTATGTTTGTGTAAGTGAACTCTATGATCATGCAACAATGAAATCCTTAACAACACAGTTGTCAGAATGGAGCCCCCGCCATCATTAAGTGATACATCATTAACTGTACTTTGGAGTTTGAATGATTGGTCTAAGGCCACTAGCAAGTCTGTGATGCAGCCTGTTAATAACCCAATCTTTTGTTCCCAATGCAATGTATCAAGGCCACCCCACTTCTGTGAGGTCTTGGTGTGCATGATTATTCCTTACATATTTGGAATGCTTGCTTTGGTTACCCGCTATGGCATTGACACCAGCTAGCCATGAGGGCTTTCATAATAGTTTTCAATGAACAGATGCTCCTTTTTCAAGCTAATAAATGCCCTCCTAATTCTACATTGTGTAAATATTATCCCCAATTCCCAACCCATTAGAACGCTGAATCACCATTGTTGCCTTGTCATCCCTGACTTTAACTTTACCATCTTCAATTTTAAAGAAGAGTCAGAGAGCTAGATAGGGGACTGTGGGAACTGTATGCCTTCTCTCACTAACTTCTACCTACTTGAATTCAGTTTCTTACTTTACCATTGTACTCACCAAGATTTCCAGCCAAATCTCTGATGCTGTCATACCCCATGTCCCTCAATTTTGCACTTGCTATTCATTCATGCTTCCATTGGGTTTGAATCTTGTATTGCCATTTAATAGCTTAGTGACTTTCTAAGGTTTAATTTGCATCTTCTATTAAAATATAGACAAAAATTCTAATGTCATGAGATTTTTTTAGTGATGCATTATATTAATGTACACATACCTGATTACAGTGCCCGGTATCTACTTACTGTGTGATAAATGGTAACTACCTTACCATCCACTTACGATGCTCTAAATCTGTTTATGGGTCTCTTAACCTGCCTCTAGCTCCAAGTTTTCTCCTCCCTGATCAAAGTAAGAAATGTAGTTTTCTACGATCATTAGAATTATGATAATGGAGGGTGACAGGGAAAGAGAAGGAACATTTTTTCACTCCACTGTCAAAGCTTCCAAACTAATCCTGAGTGATAGTGATAGTGACAGGCTCTCAAAGGGTCCTCAATCAAATTTCATCACTTGGAGATACAGCAGCAGGTTGCTGTTGGGAGGTAGATGGTAAACTTGAAAGGAGTGAAACAATGAAAAATCCAAAACTGAACTCTGGAAAATTATGAGTCAAAGTGGAATCAAACTTGCTCCAGGCTAATTACTTGCACTTTTTAAACTTCAGTTGCTGTAAATGTAATATCTGGAAATATAGGTGAACATTTCTTGTACTATTCTCATAAATAAAACCTAGAATGAAGAGTATTTATCATGATAAGTATTCTGTGAAATGGTGCATCAGGTAGAGTACGTGACACTTGGCATCATGAAATTAGAATATTAAGTGGTTCCCTAGTCAATTAACTTGTACTTGTCACAGCCATGACATCCACAAACAGCATTACTTAGTCAAGAGGTGCATGAGAGTGTTCAATGACATATAAAGTAATACACACACTGGTGTATTTGGACATGCATGTAGACCTTTATATTATAAGTACTGGCAAAATTAAAAAGTTACATTTCAATTTTGTAATACTTTAGACAATCTTCATTTCTAAATATAGAGCATGGATTGTGACAATAGTAGGGTTGACGATAAGATTCACTGCTATCTTATCTAGGTAACTATTACACTTTTCACCTCCTTCTTTTAGGCTACTTGCCACATATTTGTAGTTAATTTATTTATGTGCCTGTCTCTTTCTCTAAACTGTGAGCTCTTTGATGGCAGACTCTGCATCATTCATCTTAGCTTCATGCCTGGCATAAGCCAGAAACATAGTGGACATTCACTATACGTTTGATGGATTGAAGTTTGTTAAATGATAAAAGGAAAGAATTTCATCATATCATGATGTTAGTGTTTACTGGGCTCAAAGCACTATACTAAATCTTATGATTAGCTAAAACAGTTTGAACGTAGCCTGTATCCTCATGCTTCTTGTGTTTGTCTGACTTAAAGAATGTGTTTACTGCTAACTTACTCTGAGCTTCTCCTTCCTAGAGTTTGGATCTTTAAGGGCTGTTTTCCATCAGGCATGTTTCTGAAGGCTCACTCAAGATTTTGTGCCTGGGTTTCTGAAGGCTCACTCAAGATTTTGAGCCTAAAACATGTCCATTAAATGTTAGAAAAGAATGTGATATACTATAGAGAACTTCAAATCATTTTAGTCAGTTTTGTTATTTGCTTAAAAAAATCACAAGCAAGTCAATTAAATTATAGATTGCCAGGATTTTAACAGGACATATGCTTTAGTTTTATATGACTTTTGAAATCCCAGGCATCAAAAATGATTTTAAAATATCATGAACTGTAAAAACTAATTTACTTTACTCAACTCCAAGTGCCAAGTTACAGGCAATAGTAAGATATTCAAGAATTGTGGTCATTCTGCAGCCAATATGCAATGTTAGCAACATTCCACCAAAGATAGCTTAACTAACGGCCTCTATGTTAATCAACAGAAAACCATTTAAAGTGCTATAAGAAGCTTCTAGAAGTAGTCTTACATTTTAAAATGTTAATAATTTAGGTTCTATGTATATTAGAGAAGAGGATCTTTTAAAAGCACCCAAAACAATTGTAAAGTTGAGTATATAAAATACCTTTACATAATATATTTTCACCTGTGGTCCGGAGATTAACAGCAATAACAAGAAAATGACTAACACAAACCCAAAGGCTATCAGAATATCAGATCTTAGGGAGAAAAATCCAAGCATACCTTGAGAGATTGTGGGTTTGATTTTAGACTGACACAAAAGCACATATCTCAATAAAACAAGTCACATGATTTTTTTTTTTTGGTTTTCCAGTACATATAAAAGCTATATTTATACTATGCTGTAGCCTATTAAGTGTACAATAGCATTATGTTTTTAAAAATGGATAAAACTTAAAACACTTGACTGCTGAATAATGTTAACAATCATCTGAGTGTTTATCAAGTTGTCATCTTTTTCTTGGTGGAAGGTCTTGCCTCAATGTTGATGGCTGCTCACTGATCAGGGTAGTGGTTGCTGCTGAATATTGGGATGGTTGTGGCAATTTCTTATCATAAGGCAACAATGAAATTTGCTGCATCAGTTGACTTTTCCTTTCAGGAAAGAGTTCTCTGTTGCATGTGACACTGTTTGATAGCATTTTACCCACAACTGAACTTCAAATTTGAGTCAATCCTCTCAAACCCTGTCTCTGCTTTATCAGCTAATCTTATGGAATATTCTAAATCCTCTGTTGTCAGTTCCACAATATTCACAACATCTTTACCAGGAATAGATTCCATCTCAAAAAACTACTTTCTTTGCTCACAGCAAGAAAGCACTCTTCATTAATTCAAGTTTTATCATGAGATTGAAGCAATTGTGACACATATTCAGGCTCCACTTCTAATTCTGGTTCTCTTGCTATTTACACCATTCTGCAGTTACTTTCTCCATTGAAGTCTTGAATGTCTTCGTGTCATCCATTAGGGCTGAAACCAACTTCTTCCAAACTCCTATTAATGTTGACATTCTGACCTTCTCCCATAAATCATGAACATTCTCAATGGCATTTAGAATGATTAATCCTTTCCAGAAGGTTTTCAATTTACTTTTCCCCTATCTATCAGAGGAACTACTATTTATGGCAGCTGTAGTCTTACAAAATGTATTTCTTAAATAATAAAACTTGAAAGTAAAAATTACTCCTTGAATCCATGGGCTGCAGAATGGATATTGTGTTAGGAGGCATGAACACAAGATGATTTCCTTGTACATCTCCATCAGAGGTCCTGGGGACAAGGTGAATTGTCAATGAGTAGCAATATGTTGAAAGGAATTACTTTTTTCTGAGCAGCAGGTCTCAACAATGTGCTTAAAATAGTCAGTAAACCTAATCCCAGCACTTTGGGAGGCCAAGGCAGGCAGATCATGAGGTCAGGAGATTGAGACCATCCTGGCTGACATGGTGAAACCCCATCTCTACTAAAAATAGAAAAAATTAGATGGGCGTGGTGACATGTGCCTGTAGTCCTAGTTACTCACAAGGCTGAAGCAGGAGAATTGGTTGAACCCTGGAGGCAGAGGTTGCAGTGAGCTGAGATTGTGCCACTGTACTCCAGACTGGGCAACAGAGCAAGACTCCATCTCAAAAAAACAAACAAAATAGTCAGTAAACCACGCTCTCAACATATGTGTTGTCATCCAGGCTTTGTTATTCTATTGATAGAGCATGGCAGAGTAGATTTAGCATAATTGTTAAGGACCCTAAGGTTAGCAGAATGGTAAATGAGCCTTGGCTCACTTAATCTTAAAGTCACTAGCGGGATTAACCCCTAAGAAGAAAGTCAGCCTGTCCTTTGAAGCTCTGAAGCCTCACATTGACGTCTTCTCTTTGGCTATGAACATCGTAGATGGTGTCTTCCAATAGAATGCTGTTTTGTTCACATTGAACATCCATTGTTTAGTGTAGCTAAATGCATCTATTACCTTAGCTACATCTTCTAGTTAACTTGCTGCAGCTTCAACATCATCACTTGCTACTTCACCTTTCACTTTTATGTTACGGAGATGGCTTCTGTCTTTAAACTTTACAAACCAATCTCTGCTGTCTTCCAACTTTTCTTCTGCAACTTCCTCAACTTTTCTTCTGAAGCTTGCCCAAATAAATTACAGCCTTGGCTATTTCTCCTTTTAAATTCTTTCAGCTTCTCATCCAAATGCAGACAATCCCTACCTCACAGTATTGTGAAGATTAAATATATAGGTATGCATGTCTCTCAAACTATGTTTGTTTAATTATGTGTTTACTCATGTTTGGGTGTAACAAATATTTATTAAGCAACTATTGTATGTCAGTTGCTGTGTTCAGCACAAGTAAAGACAAATTTAAAAACAGATTGGATTCTAAACCATTTCTTCATGTCCATCATTGTATTCCTTACTGAATTCCTAAATGATGGCCATCCTTTCTTTTCTTTTCTTTTTTTTTTCTTTTTGAGACAGTCTTGCTCTGTTGCCCAGGCTGGAGTGCAGTGGCACCAACTTGGCTCACTGTAACCTCCGCCTCCCAGGTTCAAGTGATTTTCCTGCCTCAGTCTCCCGAGTAGCTAGGACTACAGGCAGTGCCACCACGCCCAGCTAATTTTTGTATTTTTAGTACAGTTGGGGTTTCACCATATTGGCCAGGCTGGACTTGAACTCCTGATCCCATGATCCGCCTGCCTCAGCCTCCCAAAATGCTGGGATTACAGGCATAAGCCACCGTGCCTGGCCTAATTGCCATCCTTTCTTAAGTGGTTTTCCATTCTTTCCATCCTCTCTGATATCTTTATCTTCCCACAACTGTTTTCAACATTCAGGTGCCCAAAGTGCTAGCCATACTCTACACCATCTCAGACCCTTCAGTAGATCTCCCTACATGCAAAACTAAAAATTCCTCAGAATAATATTTAAAGCTCTCTACAATCTCTCTACATCCTGTTCAATCTTACTTCACTACTGTCCTACAAGAACATGAGACTCCAGTGAAATTGAAAATGGTTTCCAAATATGTCATGTATTTCCTAGAAGGATACCTCATACTTTTTCTCTGCTTGAACACCCTATATTTGAATGTCCAAATCCAACTCATCTATTGTATAAAAGAGTTCCCAATTTCCTCACGTATAATTTCTCCATAAACTATAACATTTTATCTATGTTTCTCCTTCATAGACATATTTATACATGTCTCAATGTCTTTCTTAAACATGTTTATTTAAATTGAACTTTTATTTTGAGTTAATTATAGATTCACATGCAGTTGCAAGAAATAATACAAAGATATTGTTGACTTTGTACCTAGATTTCCCAATGATACAATCTTGGGAAACTAATGCAATATCACGAAAAGGATGCTGACATTGATACAGTCAAGATGCAGAACATTTCCTGTCGTTACAATGATCCTTCATCCGCCGACTTCCCTCTTGCTGTCACCCACTTCTTAACCCCTCTAAACCTCTAAACTGTTCTCCATGTCTATAATTTTGTCATTTAAAGAATGTTATATAAATACAGTATGATTAGAATTGGCTATTCTTTCTTATTTTTAGAGACAGGATCTCACTCTATTTCCCAGGCTGGAGTATGGTGGAATGATCATAGCTCATGGCACCCTTGAACTCTTGGGCTAAAGCAATCCTACCACCTCAGCCTTCTGAGTAGCTGGGATTATAGACATGAGTCATTATGCCCAGCAGGATTGGCTATTTTGATTAAATAAAGTTCTCTGAATATTTATCCAAATTGTTGCATGTATAAATAGTTCATTCCTTTTACTAATGAATAGCATTCCTGTGATTCAGATGTACCACAGTTTGATCATTCACTCATTGGAGGGCACCTGGGTTGATTCCAGTTTGGAATAATGCAAATAGAGCTGCTGTAAAAATTCATGTACAGGTTTCTGTATGAACATAAGTTGTTTCTATGAGATAAATGGCAAGAGGAACAATTTCAAGATTTTAAGACAGTTGCATGTTTTAAATAAATTGCTAAACTCTTTTCCAGACTGGCTGTACTATTGTGCATTTCTACCACATATATGTGTGACCTAGTTTTTCTTCATCCTTATCAGCATTGGGTGTTATTGCTGTTTTTTTTGTTTTTTTGTTTTTTTTTGTTTTTTTAATTTCAGTCCTACTAAAACGTACGTAATTTCTATAATCTGAATGTTTGCATCTCTTCAAATTTCATGTGTTGAAATTCTAACTCCTAAAGTGATGATATTAGAAGGTGGGACCTCTGGGAGGTTATTAGATTATGAGAGTGGAGCCTTTGTGAATGGGACTGGTGTCCTCATTTTTTTTGCATGTGAATATACAGTCTTCCCAACACAGTTTATTGAAAAGATTATCATTTCATCAAGTTTTCTTGGCTCATTTGTCAAAGATTAATCACATTTCTGGTATTTTTGTTCTGTTCCATTGGTCTGTGTGTCTATTTGTACTGGACTGTTTCAATTACTATAGCTTTGTAATAGAATTTGAAATCAGTAGGTGTGATACTTCCAGCTTTGTTCTTCTTGCTCCAGACTGTTTCAGCTATTCAGAATCTTTTGAGATTCCATACAAATTCTAGGATTGTTTTTACTACTTCTATGAAAAATACGTGATTGAAATTTTAATAAGGATTGCATTTAATCTGTAGATTGCTTTGGATAGTATGTATTCCATTTTGATACTATTGATAGGATATCTTTCTGTTTATTTCTATCTTCAATTTCTTTCACCGATGTTTAATAGTTTCCAGGATACAGATCTTTTTCCTCCTTGGTTAAATTTACTCAATTATTTTATTCTTTTTGATATTTTTACAAATGGTATTGTTTTCTTTTCAGTGTCTAGAAATGCAACTGGTATTTGCATGTTGGTTTTGTGTCCCTCAACTTTACTGAAATTGTTTATCAGTTCTAACAGTTTTTTGGTGGAGTCTTTAAATTTTTCTATACATAAGATTATGCCATTTTCCAACAGGGACTATTTAACTTCTTTTCCAATTTGGATGCTTAAAAAATTTTTTTCTTGTCTAATTGTTACCACTAGGACTTTCTGTACTGTGTTGCAAAGATATAGCCAGAGTGGGCACCCTTGTCATATTTTTAATTTTAAAGGAAAAGCTTTCAGATTTTCACTATTCAGTATTATGTTAGCTGTGGTTTATTCTATATGAGTGGTTTTTTATTATGTTAAGGTGAATTCTTTCTATACCTGATATTTTGAGGTATTATCATGAAAGAAAGGTTTTGTCAAATGCTTTTTCTGCATCTATTGAAATAAGCATATGACTTTTATTATGTTGTTGATGTGGTATATCATATTGATTGATTGATTTGCATATGTTAAAACATTATACTTGCATCTCAGAGATTAATCCTACTCAATGCTAATGAATGGCTATTTAATGTGCTGTTGAATCTGTTTTCTAGAATTTATTGACACTATTGCATTTATGTTCATGGTTGCCTTTTTAATTGTAGTGTCCTTGTCTGGTTTTGGTGTCAGGGTAATACTGACATTGTAAAATGAGTTTGGAAGTGTTCCTTTTAAGGGGAACATTTTAAAAGAAACACATGCACGCATATGCACATACACACATAGACACACACATACCTTTACCTTTGCCAGCAAGTTTTATATTTTTTTATGTTTTAATGTTACTAATTAGCATCATTCCTATTATCTTAAAGAACACTGTAGCATGTCTTGTAAGGCACTTCTAGTGATGAATTCTCTCAGTTTTTATCTATCTGAGAAAGTATCTCTCCCTAATTTTTTTTTTTTTGTTTTTTTTAGATGGAGTCTCACTCTGTCTGTCACCCAAGCTGGAGTGCAATGGCACTATCTTGGCTCACTGCAACCTCTGCCTCCCAGGTTCAAGCAATTCTTCTGTCTCAGCCTCCCAAGTAGCTGGGATTACAGGTGTGCACCATCACACCTGGTTACTTTTTGTATTTTTGGTAGAGATGGGATTTCACCATATTGGTCAGTCTTGTCTTGAATTCCTGACCTCATGATCTGCCTGTCTTGGCCTTCTAAAGTGCTGGGACTACAAGGGTGAGCTATCCCACCCAGCCCTCTCCTTAATGTTTGAAGGACAACTTTGCCTGGTAAAGTATTCTTCATTGACAGTTTTTTTTTCTTTTCTTTCTTTTTTTTTTTTTTTTTTGAGACATAGTTTCACTCTTGTTGCCCAGGCTGGAGTGCAGTGGCATGATCTTGGCTCACTGAAACCTCCACCTCCCAGGTCCAAGCCATTCTCCTGCCTCAGTCTCCCAAGTAGCTGGGATTACAGGCCTTGCCACCATACCTGGCTAATTTTTTGTATTTGTAGTAGAGACTGGGTTTTGCCATGTTGGGCAGGCTGGTCCTGAACTCCTGACCTCAGGTGATCTGCCCACCTCGATCTTCCAAAGTGCTGGGATTATAGGCATAAGCCACCACACTCAGCCTGACAGTTTTTTTTTTTCTTTCAGCACTTTGAAAATACCATCTTGCTCTCACTTGGCCTGCATGGTTTCTGCTGAGAAATTTACTGATATTCTTACTTAGGTTCTTTTGTATGTGATAAGCCTCTTTTCTATTGCTTCTGTCAAAATTCTGTCTTCGATTTTTGACAATTTGATTATAATACGTGTTGGTTAAGTCTTCTTCAGTTTGAACCTAATTAGAGACCTTTGAGTGTCCTGTACCTGGATTCATCTTTTCCCAGATTTGGGACATTTTTAAACATTATTTCTTTAAATATTCTTTCCCTTTAGCTCTCTTTTGTCTCCTTTTGAAACTTTTATAATGCATATGATTGTGTATAAATCTCATAGACTTTATTCTTTTTTTTTCATTCTGTTTTCTTTTTTCTCCTCTGACTATCTTTTTTCTTTTTTCTCCTCTGACTGTATATTTTCAAAGACTTGTCTTCAGGTTTACAGATTCTTTCTTCCACTTGAATAGGCCTGCTGCTGATGCTTTCTATTGTATTTTTTCATTTCATTAATTGTATTCTCTAGCTTCAGAATTTCTCTTTGGGTTTTTAAAATTTATATCTTTTTTATTGAACTTCTCATTTCATTCATATGCTATTCTTTTGATTTTGTTTAGTTGTCCATTTGTGTTCTCTTATCATTTGCTGAGTTTCTTTAAAACAATTATTTTGAATTGTTTGTTAGGCAATTTGTTGATCTCCACTTTTCTTTGCAGTTGGTTACTAGACTACTATAGTGTTCTTTTGGTGTTGTATATTTCTTTGATTGTTTGTGTCTGTTTCTTGACGTCTTGTATTGCTGACTTTACATCTGAAGAAGCAATCACCTCTTCCAAACTTTATTGACTGACTTCAGGATGAAACATACTCACCAATCAGCTATACTAGGGATTTTGAGGCCCTCTCAGACATTTTCTATGGATGCACTTGATCTGTATCTGTTGTTTCCTCTTAGGATGGGGGTGAAATTCTTTAAATTTTATGTATTTTTTCATTCTCACAAATGCAAGCCAGGTTCTCAGAGCCTCGCATTTATTTTCCTTTGGGAAGAGCCCAAAATTCTCAAGTTTGTATTTTTTTCTCTCAGTCCCAGAGTAGAACTGGCTATTTGTGGGGCATGCTTGCACTCACTGTCCATGGGGAAGTATTGGGGAGTTCATCTGGTGGAGAGGAGCATGAGGCAAACAAAGCTTTGCAGTGCCCATGGGCCAATTAGGAATATACATAGATGAGGCACCCCAAGTGACTTATAGTGAGCTTCTTCATGATGGAGTATGGGGGGAAGACAGTAGGGCCTCTCTTCCCTGATCCTAGTCTCTCCCAACAACTTGGCTGTGCCAACCATCTTCATTTTCTGGGTGGGGTCAAAAAGAATTAGTCCTCTTGGGCAGTATTCCACATGGTTAGAGGAGCACGTTCCTCATTTATTCCATTCTAACTTTCTCCCATGGGAGAAATTGCAGGCCAAGGGTTCTCTCTTGGCACAGAGCTGTACTACTTTCAAGGAGGGTTGAGGGTTGACATAAATAAAATAAAACAGTTCTTCTTGCTTTCTTCGGTGCATCTATTCTGAAATTTTTTCTTCCAATGGTGTTCTAGAACTTCTCCACTGAATTATCAGTGTCCCAAAAACGTATTTTCATTTGTGAGTATTCATTGAGATTGATGTTTCTACAGAAGGATGATCTTCATCTCACTGACATCACTTCTACTTGTGGCTTTTATGGCATCATAGTCCTCAGGTTTTCCTCATCCCTCCAGCTACTCCTCCTTTGTCTTCTTTATAAATGTGTCTTGTTCTTCCCTTGAGATTTCTAAGGGGTGAACTTCATTCTCTTTCTCTTCTGATTTTATTGTCAGTCCTTGAGTGCTCTCACTAATGCCATGGCTGTGAATACCTCCTATAGAAAGATAACCTACTCATCTGCAGCCAGACTTCCCTAGCAATATATAATTCACTTTTTGACATCTCCATCTGCATGTCTCAAACGTACATTAAACCCAGTATATCCAAAACCTAATTCATTTTTTTCTTCCCAAGCCTTATCTTCTCTAGTGCTTCTGCAAACAGTAAATTGAATCACTATCTGTGTTGCACTTTGAGAAGAGAAGCCATCCTAGGGTTTTTAGAAGCAAGAGAGAAATAAGAGGTTTGGATTTGTAAAGGATCATTCTGGCTCCAGTGTGGAAAAAAAATTGCATGGTGAGAAAGAAGAGGTCTCCTTTGAGTTTCACTAGTATATCATATTCTAGACAGTACAGAACAGAACATTTGCACTTGCTTTTGTGTGTGTGTGTGTGTGTGTGTGTGTCTGCTACTCTTGCACTTCTCTTTACGTTAACTCTCAACTTACTCAATTTCTTCAAAATAACTTTTTTCATCCTTGTTAAGTTAAATTCTTTTATTACAGCCCTTGCTGTGGCTATAGCATTTGTTCTAGTTATTTGCGTAATTATGTGTTAAAAGTCTACCTTCAACAAGAAAATTCTATCTTTCATTGAAAGAGACTATGCCTGTTTTTTTCTCACAGCTAGCAACATAGACACAAAACAGCCTTCATAACTATTTGGCAAAAGAGCTAAATAATAATAATTAATAAGTTCTGTGGAAAAGCAGAAGGATATCAAAGGCTTCTGGACATGCCCTTAGTCATTACAAATTTCTACAATGAAAATACAATATTTATCTGATGCTCATAATGATTAGCCATACATAAAGACAGCTTCTGAATCAAAGATGGATTCGGTATACACTCATTTGTTCAAGAATCTTAAAGTTGTTTATATGTTCCAGGCATTTCTGAATAAGTATAGTACATAGCATATTGATATATTTTCAAAATTCAAACTGAAAGAAAAATATTATCTGTAACTTTGAGCAAATATTATCAATTTATCTTCAAAGTATATATCAAATTCAACCATTTCTCACTTCCTCTTATGCCACTGTTTTAATTCAAGCCACTATTTTCTCTTGCCTGGACTTTCAATTAAATTAACTGATCATTCTGCCTTTATTCTTGCTCTGTTGCAAAGCTAGACCCAATTCAACAGCTACAGTGGTCCTTTTAGAAAATAATTCAGGTTTAAATTATACTCTCATCTATTCAATTTTTTTCTTATAGGCTATCCATTGATGCATAACAGATCACTCAGTACTCAGAGGTAGAAAAAATAGCAACCATTTTACTCTTCTCATGAGTTTGTGGGTCAATGAAGTATAAACAGCACAATGAAGATTACCCATCTCTGCTCGCTGGTGAGCCTCAGCAGGGGTTATTTGAATTACTGGCAGTGGTTGGAATGGCCCTAGTAGGATCATATGTCTAGTGCTTGGATTTTTCTTTGTATGATATCTGCTGACACTGGATTGTCCAAGATGACTTTCTCACTCATATCTGACAGCTAGGCTAGAATGGATAGAACAGCTGAGGCTGGCTAAACACCTTTGTTTCTCTTTCTATATAGCTCTTCCTAAATGAGTATCTTTGATTTCCTCATAGCATGGTGGTCTCAGGGTAGACTCACTTTTTACATGGCAGTTGATAGATCCCAATGTGTCTAGGCAGAAGCTGCAGGGCTTTTTATGACCTGTTCTTGCCCCAGAACATCACTTCTGCACATTTTGTTGACTAAACAAGTCACCACAGCCACACCAAATTAAAGAAAAGGGGAGTTAAATTCCACCTTTCAATGGAAAGAGTAACAAATAATTTGTGGCCATTTTTAATCTACCACACTCTCATATCACTCTGAGTCCTTACTTACCAAGGCTGTTTCAGGCCCTATACAAACCTTCTTCCTGCTCTCTCTCCAATCCCATCTTCTATTTATTTACTTCTGATTATTCTCCTTTCTAATCCTCAAATATATGAATAACTGTTTCTATTCAGTGCTTTTAAATTTTCTATTTCCTCTGCCTGGAGTCCTTTACCCATGGATAATTGAATAACTCACCCCCTACTTCAAAAGTCTGCATATCTGACCACTATTTATCACATTTTATTGACTCTTAATTTTTCTGCATTGTACTTATCTATCCATCATATTATACTTGCATTTCTGTATAAGTCTCACTCTCTAGAGTTTAAGTTCCAAGTTCCAGAAGCACAACATTTCTTTTTTACCTCTGTAGCCCCAAAGCCTGCCACTTACTAGGGGGATCAATGAATACTTATTTCATGAGATAAAGGAATAATTCTTAAAACCATATGGAAACTTGATTGATAAAATCCTGCCTCTATAGAGTAGGCACTGAGATGTCTTTCAGTTATTACATATTTGTTGTATCTGAGACTATTAAAATTTGTAAAGGAATGCGCTTCTCAAAAGGCCAACTGGAGCTGACACAAATTTAGAATTGGTTTTGAACAAACACAACACACATCTTGAACCTTACCTGGTTCATTCAGGGAATGCACGATGCAGAATAATTTAGACAAATGCAAAAAATACAAAGTCAATATATTTTAGAAAAACTAGACATCCTGGGGCCTGATTATGCATGGTATTAACCAAGAGGACTTGATGTAGCAGGAAAGTCACTAACATGATCAACTCTTATAAAAGGCACAGCTATAAGAAGCCAGCTGGGTGATTACTACATTGAAGAGCATTCTCTAGAACATAATTCCAAAATATAATTAGGGTGCTGATTGTTTAAGTGATTTATAATTGCGACTTATCGTATTGGCCATTATTATTGCCTTTTAAATAACCACTTACATAGGCTAGTAATTATTTTGTGCAAGACCTAGAGTAAAGAACTTTGATTCACTTTCATTTATTATTCACTTTTTTGTAAGTGTTTATGTATTATAAAACCACCTCCAAAAGAGTTAATGTGCAATAATTATTTTGGTCTTATATGTAACCCAGTATTAATATTGGGAAGGCAATATTCTGTTTCCACTCAACTGGAAAAACCCTACTACCATTAATCTGTATGATATATTTAGCCCACATTGGGACTGACCAGTCAGGAAACTGTTTACATAAATTCTTTTGTCTCTTGCCTTAAGAAAAAGACCAAATTTATCATCTGCTTATTGTATTATATTGCCCTGGAGAAGTCTACTAAAAATATACAGGCTATTAAATTCTGAGGTTACTTGCAATTGATGGTTTCTAAATACTGATGATTTTAATAGAATAGATATGTCCAAGTCATCATACTATGCTTGGGATAGAATCTAAAAGCTCTCCATCATAAACCAGTGTCTTGCAAAGTTCAGTCTTCAGATCATCTGCTTCAGAATTACCTGAAGTGCCTATTTAAAATGCCCCAATTCAGATTTAATGAATTAGAACCTCTGGGGGTGAGACCTATGCATTGCATTATGATCCAATACCCTGCCCCATATGAAGTACTTAATTATATAGAGTAAAACTGACTTTAAGTTATACAGTTTAAAAACAACTACTATAAGCCAATGTACTAGAGATGGGAAGCTATATATTCAAGGGAGAGTAAAGATAAACTAAAAATGACATTAATCTTCATCATTTATTTCTTCTTTTGTTATGAAAATCTTTGGCTATGTTCCTGTCCTATGATCTAACAAAACAGCAAGTGGGGGTCAAGTGGGAATCGCAGAGACAGGAAGAGGACAAGAAGAGATCCAACTTAGGAATCACTGCTGTCTGGTGGGACAATCCCCCCTGCAAGTTTGCAAATCTACTACAATGCAGCAGACAGCATAATGTGGCAGTACGAGTCTTGACTTTATAGTCACAGGGCTTTTAACATAAATTCTGATTTTGTTACTAGCCATTTATTTATTATTAATTTATTTGTTTATTTTTGAGGTAGGGTCTTGCTCTGTTGCCCAGGCTGGAGTACAGTGGTGACATCATGGCTCACTGCAGCCTCAGCCTCCTACATTCAAGCAATCTTCCCACCTCAGTTTCCCAAGTAGCTGGTACTATAGGCACATGCCAGCATGCCCAGATAATGTTTTATTTTTTCTGCAAAGATGGGGTCTTGCCATGTTGCCCAGATTGGTCTCAAACTTTTGGGCTGAAAGGACCCTCCTGCCTTTGCCTCCCAAAGTGCTGGGATTACAGGCATGAGCCGTTGTTCCTGGCCGCTTACTAGCTTTTTAATTTCCTCTTTTGCACTTGCTAGCCCATTTTCCATATAGGAGCCAGACTGATACTTTTAAAATGTAAATAGGATATTATCACTGTTCATACAATCTTGATACTTTCTCGTTTCTTTTAAAATAAAAGATTCCATTTTGAGTATTAAGACTAATGATTTGGTTCCTGTTTATTTCCCCAATCTCTTCCAAATTCTTTCCTCTTACAGTTTACTATGGTCATCTCAAACTAACCTATTTTCTTATTCCTAGAAAATGCCAAGTTATTTTCTATCTTAGAATCTTTACACATGCTATTTAATTTGCCTAAAATACTAGGTTCATGAATCTTTGTGTTTATTTTGCCTTTTTGTTCATTAGTCTTGGCTAAACATTATCTTTTTAAACAAGTCTTTGCTGTCACACTATATATATAGATACTCCCATCTTAGAAAATATATTTTCTAAAATTGTAGTATAATATAATTACTAAGTGACCAGCTCTGGAACCAGAATGCCTGATTTAGAATTTACTAATCTCTAAATATGCCTATTGTTATTTTGTTGTTCCATAATATTAATTGTATTTACATGTTAATATCTATTTATTTTTTATTTGGTTAGCATAAGCTTCCTCCACTATATTAAGCTCCAAAAGGGCACTTTCTGGATCAAGTTTGTTTGCCACTGTGAATTCTGTGTCTGGGCAAAGATCTAGCAGAGGCTCTTAAAGTGTTTGTTAAAGGAAGGAAGTAATGAATGAACAGGAGATATGAGTGGTAGCTTTTGTTGTTGATATATCATGACATTCTCCATATTATGTTATATTTAATTAGACTTACGTTCTACCAACAACTCTATAGGTTCCTTGAGAAGGGAGACAGTGCATTAATCATCTGAGACTCCCAGAATTTGGGGTAGATATTTATTTAGTCAGTGTCTGCTGGGTTGAATTGCTCAGAGAATAATGGAAGCAAGAGAGTCACAGTTAACCAAAAGAAAGGATTACCCACATGTAAAGCATAACCATGTTTTCCTATACATAAAATTAGACAACTAGAAAAATGGAGAGATGAAGACGAGGCACTCAAAAGAATAGATATCAATAAATTCTGCTCTATTTTAAATCAGAAAAGCCTCAACAGCTGACAAGTATGATCATTTATCAAATCATATAAAATGCAAATGGTACAATTAGATCTTGTAAAATGCAAATGATGTAATTCTTTATCATCAAAAGATGTGGATGACATTAACAAGATTACTATTACCAGGAGGTCTAAAACAATGAGAAACGAGCTTCTGTTACTAACCTGTTCCTACTCCTATTTTTGCTCTTAGTAAAGTCATGCTCAGTTAAGTTATGAGATGAAAACTTTTCAGCTTTATATTCCTCAGTCCTCATGTTAAGTCCTTACTAAATCATGTTCTGTTCACTTCCTGGATACTTCTCTCATTCATCTTCTGCTCATTTCACTGCTACTAACCCAGGTCCTCCTTAGCATTCTTCAGCCTTCACAAAATTTGCTTCCCCTGGCCTCTAATCTCCCCAGCCACTTTAATTCCTGGAGCACCCTCCCAATCTGTTTCCTCACATCTCCACTAGAACCCACTCGTTTGATTGTATGCTTCCCTGTCCATCATGCTTGGTAACCGCTCATTACCCATCAAATACATGCAGGCAGCGTGCCCTGTTATTAGTTCCAACCTAACTTTCCTAGATTCCTCCTTATTGCAGCATACTTGCAACCGCCCACCTTTTGTTCTGGCCCTACTGGGCCTCTAGCATTTCTATCATGGTGCTTTATCCTTTTCATGCTTTGTGTTTTTATTTTTAGTTGTTATTTTCCTGGAATTTTTGTCCTCCCAAAGTCTGGCTGTCAAAAGTACCTCCTTCCTTCCTGGCTGAAATATTACTTTTTCCTACAGCTTTGCCAGATTCTTTTAGTTAAAATAAATCCTCTCCCTTCCATATTTCTATAGTACTTAGAGCACTTGTAATCTACCATATAATACACATAGTTCTGTATACATCTAGATCCCCTACTTGATTGTAAGCCAGACAGGAACCATCTATTATTTAGCTTAGAATAAGTCACAGTGCCGAGTAAAGTGCCCTGCATATAGACACTGATCTATTGATCAGCATGTTCTACTTAAGCTCTACTAATTCAGTTTGATGTAATCATCTGATCTGTTTTTCAGAAACCCAGTTTAATCGCCCCAAATGCTCACAGATGCCATCTATCAAATATGTTCTAGCTACTATTCTGGTTTTTAAAAATTCAGAAAGTCAAAATGAATGGATTCATTAGTAAAACAGCAAACTTTTAAAATTTAAATTGAATACTGCTGTTATAGTTTACATTCCAAAAGTTATAAAATACTGGAACATTTTTCTTATAATTTAGAAGATCATGTCATTGGGACAGGATAGTGTCTTAAGAATGGAGAAAATAAATGTTTCATTTTTAAATTTGTGGGATGCTAGGGATGTGAGATAGAAATGGGAAATACAAATCAACCATCTGCTCTCAGAAGTCTACAACCTAATAAAGGGGAAAAGGCCTTAATCAAATAATCAATAATTAAATCAAATAATCTTCAGTGATAAATATGGAAAGTTTTACAAGATGATATTCTTGGTGTTATCAGTAGATCCAGTCAGAGAAGGAAGCAAAGCTTCCCCACTAGAGACGGTAAATGGGGGATAGAGCTGACATCAGAAGCACTAAAAGGTGTATACAAGTCAAAAGATCAGGAGAAATGCTTAATTTAGACAGAAAATTATATGCTAACACCTGATAAGAGAACACTGAAAGTAACAAAAGAAGGCAGGCTTTGAGGGGAATAGGGTACAGAGAAGGACAAATAGATGCAGAGGCATCCAACCTTGAAATATCCTGAGGCTGTGAATGCTTTAGGTCTTTATCTTCCGAGTAAAAGGAGACTTGTAGATTATTTTAGGCAAAAAGAGAGTAGGCTACAGTGGAGAAGTTGAAGACAGTCTGATTTACATTTCAGAAAAGGTCTTGCAAAGATTCATCACTAAATTTTCAAAACTGAATCTAGTTCTGGCTTGAGATCTATTGTGCATGTTTATATTGGTGCCAGAGAAGTAATTTGCCCCTAACAGCCTTTAAAATAGCCTCCATTTTCACCTGGACCAAATTTGGGCTCTTCAGTCTGGCTTTTGCAATCCTCTGTGACCTATGCCAACGCTATATGCTCCTTATCTCCTCAAGCTTTCCACCCCACTCAAATGCATCTCACAACTGCTTCCCATGACTCTCCAATTCCCCACAAAGCCTGTGTAGATTCTCCCTGCATCCATTCACCATCTAAGACCTATAGTTGTTTTTAGGTCCAGCTTACTCTTACTTACTCATTGTCTTGGTCCATTTGCTGTGCTATAAAGGAATATCTGAGGCTGGGTAATATATAAAGACAAGAGGTTTATTTGGCTCACAGTTCTGCAAGGAGTACAACAAGCATGGCACCAGCATCTGCTTCTGGTGAGGGCCTCAGCTGCTTCCACTTATTATGGAAGATGAAGGGAAGCCAGAGTGTACAGAGATCACATGATGAGAAAGAAGCCAAAGAAGACGGAAGGTACCAGGCTCTTTTCAACAACAAGCTCTCAGGAAACTCCAAGGAATGAATAAAGGAGGAATTCACTATTACCATGACGATGGCACCAAGCTGTTCATGAGCAATCCACTCCCACAGCCCAAACACCTCCCAGTAGGTCCCACCTTCAAATTTCAATATGAAGTTTAGAGAGTCAAATATCCAAACTATAGCACTCATGTTTCACTTTTCTCTGTCTCCATTAACTCTTATAACCAATGCTATGAAAATAAAGCATGGCATCACATAATTTCACAAGATGCTATTTCATTCTTTTATCTGTGTACCTCTTGTCCTTCTAACATGCTTGTACCTCCCTTCCCTCAAGGGAGGGACTGGATCCTGAAGGGATGTTTGTACCTAGCAATTGTTAGCACATTTCTATAGAAATGGTAGTTACTCAAGACATACCTCTTGGCTGAATGCTAACAGTCCTGTACAGTTCTAGAAGGTAATTGAGGAAAACTTGAAAGCAAAGACAGAAATAATTTTGGAAGATTTTTATAAGGAAGTTGAATGCTACTATAAATTAAGGATGAAGCATAAGTGTAACAACAGAATTTTAAAACCAAATAAATCTTGTAGATAAGGAAATCTAACAAATTTCATCCATATTTCTAGGTTTTTTCAATGTTGAAATGACTTCAGACTTACACAAAAGTTGCAAGAAAAGGGTTCAGAAAATCCCCATACACACTTTACCCAACTTGCCCTTTAAGATAATGCAAATATCTGGTTTGCCCTCACACTTCCACTCATTAATTTTAACATCCATCTGTGAGCCTTGCCTGCAGCAATTATATTTGCCTAATGATGATTTTGTATTTTACTTATTCCTTCAATATTTATTTATTGGAATCCTTGTGTAAGGAGATTTCTCTCCTCCCTATTTTCTTTTTCATTGTCAGAGAAAGAAGCTACAATCAATGGGATCCCTTGCTTCTAAAAATGTATAGTTTACTTTTCCACGAGGCACCATGATATTATTTAACTTTAGACTTGTAGACTTTCTCTATTACTAAAATCTGCGCTCAGTCATGGTCATATAGAATGCTCTCATGTGACAGAACAAGGTCTCATAACTTGCTTTGTAGGTGACAAACTTGCTGTAACATTCACAGGGGCCTAATCAGTGTTTACAGATGATATCTGACAAGTAGGCACTAAGCTTGAAATGAAAACTAAATAGCAGAGAAGTATTTAGAATGAATATGTAACATTTGAGTGACCTCTCTTGAGTGTAATCACTTGGAGAGGCAAATGACATCATTTCCCTCATGCTACAATACTCATAATGGTCTTCCTTGTGAAAATATGCTTTTGATATTCTGCTCAAATTTGGTGTCTATACTCTATTTATGTTTGTTGAATTTAGAATAGGTAAATAGGGCACATATTTGATCTCTCTATAAAATGATACTTAGGGTTGTATTGCTCTTCAATTTTCAATATACTTTTGTGTATATCATCACCAAACTACCATTCTAAGGGGTAGGAAGCTCATGTTGTCGGGACGTTACAGATGAGAAATTAGGCACAGTAACTGACTTACCTGATTTATGCTCTTTGTTCCTGCCACTGGACCATTATATGAATTTTTCCCATCATTTTTATTCTATATCTTGTTGATTCAACAATTTTAATGGACAGCCTTCACAATAACGCA
The DNA here is from genome assembly GCA_963574635.1 of Cheracebus regulus. Classification (NCBI taxonomy): domain Eukaryota; kingdom Metazoa; phylum Chordata; class Mammalia; order Primates; family Pitheciidae; genus Cheracebus; species Cheracebus regulus. The sequence goes on along the minus strand of CAUYQU010084584.1, from coordinate 9,825 downwards.
ATTTGTCGGCAAACATTTGCCCTATAAGAGGACTGTAATTTACTGCTAACCCAAGTCATAAAGAAGGTCAAGCTAGTTTTATTCGGCACCCCCAAGTGCTAGTGATGCAAATGCGCAACCTTCTCTGGGGCTCCCAAGTCTCTTGCGTCATTGCTGGGGATGTTTACATGGACGCAGGCATCTCTTACCTGGGCATTCTAGGAGTGATGCACTAGCTGCTGTTGAGAGATCTGCACCAGGACTGAGGAGCAAATTGTTAGCTTCACCCTGAAATATGGGGATTCAGATTACTCACAGGCCATCAGCCAACACCAACCTTGCCACATCCTCAGTTCCAGCCACCTCAGCCTCCTCTGTTTCATTATTTCTCCTCTGACTTCTAGTCTGGCAGGAGAAGTTGAGTAGGGGCCCTTTCCATTCTCTCAGGGTATAAGCTTGGAAACTCAGGAAAAGTCCTCTCCCCTGCCCCCGGCCTATCTGTTATCATGTTTTTTTACCTAAAGAAATGAGAACAGAATCATCTAGCTGCTGAAACAGAGGAACGGGCCAAAAAATTAAAGAAAAAACAAGGAGAAAATTATTACTATTTCAAAACCATTATTTTTTCAAATATTGCCTACCTTTCTGAATGGTAATGTAGGAGAGGTGACACCAACAAAAATAGAATTAATTGGCTGGGTGCAGTGGTTCGTACCTGTGTTCCCAGCTTCTTGGGAGGCTGACACAGGAGGATCTCTTTCACCTGGGAGGCAGAGGCTGCAGCAAGCTGAGATCGTGCCACTGCATTCCAGCCTGAGCAACAGAGTGAGACCCTGTCAAACAAAAAAGAACTAACTGATTGCCTGTTGTGTTTGAACAGGTTGAAAGGAATTTTGTGAAGGAAAGGTTTGGGAAAGAAATAAAAATATGAGCATAGAACACAAAACAAATACAATATAAGGTAATTCATAACTATAAAATATGAAAGTTGCATAAGGCAGGACATATGATTATAATGTACTATATAGCTCAGCTATGAAAAATATTTACAAGGTGCTACTAGTGTAAATCCTAAATATTACACCAAAGTGATTATATATATATAATATATATAATCTTGAGGCATGTTTGTTGGAGACGGTAAAAACAAGAAGCAAGAAAAGAAAACTCTAAACTGTCTGCCGAGGAAAGCCAGGAGATAATATGAAAATAAAAGAATTGAGAAGAATTAACATACACATATTATTTCACAATATGTAGGGAAACAGCAGATGAAACTGCTGCAAGAGTGGAACAAGGTTGCCCCAAGTGATCAGGAGAGGGGAGGCATAAAGCCAGAAACTTCTGTTTTTCATAATAAGCTTTCCAATTGTTTAAATTATATACATTTATTCCTTAATAAAATGTTAATTTTAAAAGTATTTCAAGTATAAACTAAAAAACTGGTGGAGGCTGAGTTAGTGATAGTTTACAGTCTCTTAATCTTTTACCTCCTTAAGACAAGTGTATGTTCTTAAAATGAAATTAAAAATCTGAGAAAAGTATAACTTGAAAGATGAAAGCCTCTGGAATACAACTCAGAGCCGGTGTAAATAGTTTAATGTATACTTCCTCCAAAATTTGTGTATTTACCACAAAATGCAATCATACTACAGAAACTATTTTGCAATTTGCACTTGTTTTTCCTCTAACAGGTCCTGGGCTTCAGTTTATGTCAGTATGTACAGATTAACCACATTTTTAATGAATATATATACTTTTTCATATTATGGATACGTATTGGATATAAAACATTTCATTGTATGATATACCATAGTGTATTATATTTTTTATGTTTGTTAATTTTTTCCAATTTTTCAACTGTGCTTCAACAAATATTCCATACATATATATTTGTGCAATTCTAAGAATGCTCAGAAGTAGTCCTCTTGCAAGTAGTAGCTCAAAAGGCATAAGCACTTTATACTTTAGTGTAAACTGCTAAACAGTCCTTCAAAGACATTGTGGTTTACAGTAGTCTCACCAGTATTGGATATAAGTACCCAATCTACTTATGCTACTAATTTTTATTGGGGCATAAAAATTGTGTGTTTACACACAATGGAAAATGTATTTACAAAGAATTTTCAATTGTGGAGAACTCTATCTCTCCACAATTCATAGGTTGACTCCCTAATCCCAGTGAAACTGTATTTGAAGATAGAGCCTGTGAGGTGATAAAGGTCAAATCAGGTCATAAAGTTGGGGCTCTAATCTGACAACAATGATACCCTTATAAGAAGAAGAGAGACTTCAGAGTTCGTATCTCCACTGTGAGAGGACACAGAAGAGATGGCTGTCTCTAAGCCAGGAAGAGAGCCCACACCAGAAACTGACTACGCTGTATCTTGATCTGGGACATTTAGCCTGATAACTGTGAGCAGAAATTTTTCTGTTTAAGCCATGCAGTCTGTGGCATTTTTATTACGACAGCCTAAGCAGACTAATACATATGTCATTTCATTCAAAACTCCTGTCCATGCAGAGAAGTACCAGCATTCCTGATTTACAGATGAGGAAATGGCATTAAGAATGTGCTCAGATCACATGGTTTTAAATGGTGACGCAAAGAGTAGAAGCCAGGTTTTTTTTTCTTTTCTTTTTCACTCAAGATTTGCCATCCAGTAACAAGAAGGCAGCTTTTTTGATGTGCAGTCAGGAATTCCTTTTTACTACGGAAGAGTGGTCTTGTTCATTACAATATCAGCTCACTTATTAGCTCCTACTATGGGAAATCTATTGAAATCACAAAATGCTTGAGTTGTAAAAGTCTTTAGAGATTATCTAGTCTAGCAAAGAAAGTAAAGTCCCAAAAGATCAAGTAATTGGTCCAAGATGACACAGCTAGTTAATGGAAAAACGAGGATTGATATTCAATTTGACTTGAATCTAGTCTTCATTAATTTTTTTTTTTTTATTTTGACAGACTCTCACTTTGTCACCCAGGCTGGAGTGCAGTAGTGCAATCTCGGCTCACTGCAACCTCTGTCTCCTGGCTTCAAGTGATTCTCCTGCCTCAGCCTCCCAAGTAGCTGGGATTACAGGTGTGCGCCGCCGCACCCAGCTAATTTTTGTGTTTTTAGTAGAGATGAGTTTTCACCATGCTGGCCAGACTGGTCTCAAATTTCTGACCTCAGGTGATGCGCTCGCCTCGGCCTCCCAAAGTGCTGGGATAACAAGAGTGAGCCACTCGCCCAGCCCTTTAATTTTGACACAATCATATTTCAAAGTTTAATTTTAATGTATAAATTACTCCTTCATGAGGCTTTCCAAACACTACTATAATTCTATAAATATGGTTATTTTTCAGGTCACAAACTTTGTCTCATAAAATAGAAGTTGCCCTTAAAACTCTAATTAGATTTATATTCTGATGTCCTTTGGTAAAGTGATGTAGCACATAATGGTCAGTGTTTGTTTCAGTGTCTTTTTTAAGCATGACCAAGCCTAATTCTTTTATATATGACTCTATTACAAAACTTAGTTCATTCAGGGGCTGAAGGCTTTCACATCTGTCGTTTCCATGCTAATTAAAATGTTAGTTTCTTCTTCAGTCTTTGGATATGTGCAACAGGAGATTAGAGTTTGTCTGCTTCCTTTATATCAGCAAAATGGATCACACTGCTGCCAGGAGAGTCCCATTAGTGTCATAAATCCTAGAAATACTGTATGCTTCCTGAGGATGAAGCCTGATATTTGGAAAGCAATATAGTAATTTTTGCTGACAGTTACCCCCACCAGGACAAAATAAGAGTGGTCTGGGAGCAAACCACAGATTACTCTCAACATTAGCAAAGTGAGATGCTTTTTGACAATAATTACTTTCCCTGTACAAAGTGGGATATTTTTATCACTTTATTTTTTTCAAAATTAGTTTTGGCATTTAGTTTCCCAGAATATAAGACTTAAATTGAAAATAGCAGAGAAGTCATTCAAAACCCTTTTCTACCTCCCTGTAATATAACACATTCAGTAACTTGGTAATTTCAAATATATTTTTCCAAATAACAAAGGAAATTAAACTCAGTAAGTTATGTGTTAAATACACCATGCAGATTCATTATTTTTCTTTAAAACTGCTTATACAATAGAATACTTAATACACAACTGTGGTTATTAGCAGAGGAACTGAAAGGTAACACTGATTCACTGAATGTTTCCAAGACTCAGGTTAACCTCTAACTAGAAACAGCTTGAAGACATCTGACTCATGTTGTTTCCAGTGTCCAGAGTAATGGAGCTTTGAAAAATCATCTCAAAATGCCACAAGAATTTACTCAATTCATATGAGTTGTACTTATCTTTTAATGAAAGAGTCAAAACACAGTTATAATAATTCCCAGGAAGATCACCTACAGGGAGCTGATTATTAAACTATCTTAATATTCAAAATGAAGGGTTTTTCTCCATTGAGAAGAGAATACAACAGAAGAATAAAGGCAGCAGGAAGTAGGATACTGGAGAAAAGAGAGAAATGGTGAGCCTTTCTGCACATCAGAATCACTTAGGGGAGATTTTGCAAAACAGAGGTACCCATGCTTCCTCCAGATATTTTTCTTCACCTGGTCTGGATTGGGGCCAGGCATGATTCTCATGCTTAACCTAGGTTGAAAACCATTATAAAAGAATGAACAAATACGCATGAAGACATATGAGGTATCTCAGTGGCCTCAGGAGCATTGCAGAGAAAGGACAGTTTTGCTATTGAAAGTTTGGCATTCCAGGTATCTGCTGTTTACCCCCGAAGGCGGATGCTCTTGGAGTCTTGCCAGGGAAACAATGGTCAATGCCACCTGCTTGTTCTGTGTGCTTGAGCAAGGTACTCAATATTTGATGTGTCAGTTCTTCATCTGGAGAATGGGAATGATAGTATTATCTCATGATAATTAGGATAAAATACAGTAATCCACATGAAAGGCTTAGCTCAGCACCTGGCATGTGGTAAGTACTCAGTACATGCTAACTGACCACTTGGTTGGGAGAAAATCATCAAAGCCTTTTTGTTTGTTTGCCTTTTAAGCACAATTACACACACACACACACACACACACACACACACACACAGAGCTCAAGCAAAATGTGCTAAACATTGCTGCTTACAAAGTAAACTGAAGCGATCATCTAGTAATGGAGCCCTCATTACTACTGCACTCAGATTACAACAGGATACCTCACCCAGGCAATGCCTTACCTGCCAAGTGACAGGGCTTGGATAGTTCTGTAACAGGCATCTGAATTACAAGAAAAGAAGCTGAAGCAAGTGTGTGGGGGTGGGGGTGGGAGCTGGGGAGGGGGTATGCCTGTAGTTGTTACTGTTCAAATTGAATAAACTTGAAAAACCTATCTATAGTTTGAAAGGAAAGAGCCAAAAAAGAGGGAGAGGTGACTCTGCAGGTGAGGGAGAGATGTCCAATGGAGCAAGAATCTTGAAGACCCCATGTAACAGGATCAGCCTCAGATGGAGCACAGCAAGCTCCTCCACCACGTGGAAGGAAAGGGCATTAGGAAGCTGTGAAAGCAGATAAATGTGTGGGTATGCAGGACAATGGGTAAGTTCTCCCTATTTGGTCCTTATTTTCTCCAATAAATAAAAGCAGAGGTCACCTGCAGAGGTTAAAGTGGGAGGAGGAAAGGAAGGGAGCTAAAGGCAAGTGGCCAGGGTTTTAAAAAGCTGTTGGGAAGGTCTCAAGAGCTCCAAAGTACCTCTGGCTGCAGTTAAGTCATTTAGTTAGTATTCCTGATTTGTCTTCTTGGCAGATTCTTGGAAATTTGCAGCCAACTGGAGATAATTACTTTTCAAAATAGATTCCTCTGGGAGAACCAATATTGTATTCTTTTAATGTAGGCTTTTATAAATAGCAATAAAACATTCTGCCATCTAACCATAAAGAAGAGACCCAGATAAAGTCCTTCCTTCACTGAAAACGGAGATGTTATCTTTTAAAACTCTGCTGCAGATACACTTCCCTCCAATATATTGTAAGTTCCTACTAAATAACTATTTTTCGGTGGAGAGAGCAGAGGTTGAAAGTTGTTGTTTTTACCAAAAGATTTTTATTTCTATTTCTATACAATTAACTTTAGGGTTTTTTGGAAGGAGGAGGAGAAGACCCACGATTTTTTAAAGGAAAATAAAACTATGTGCAAGTGCAGAAATAGAAAGTTCAAAAATGTAAATATATATGCCAAAAGCCAACCACCTTTCCTATTTTTCTGACTTAACCCTTAGCCAAATGTATTCCATGTAGTTTGAGATAATGAATAAAAAGGTCAAAGACCTAAGGAAAGATAATAAAAAGAAGCATACAAACAATTCAGAGAGATGAGGAAAGCATTAGAACAAACCACTTTGCCCACAAAATTTATGCTGAAGGCCATATGCAGGCCAGAACTTGAAATACAGTTGAAAGCTTAAAAGGTACAGTGATAAGAAAACATAGCAGAGGCCATGAAACAGCTCTTCAGGGGTCTAATCACAAGTGCCTGAGAGGATTAGAGTTTTAACAAATACAGCACTGCTTTAGAGAAAGTCAAAAGCAAAATAAAAGCACTTGCCTTCAAAAAGGAATCAAAGAACAACTTGATATCCAAAAACAAAAAAGAATTATACTGTGGAAAGAATAACTTTTTAATTAATCAGTATGTGGAGTCTCTATAATACTTGCTACTACATTTTTTCTTTTTGTCATTATATAATTCAATTCATTTTTTTAAAGACAGGGTCTCACTCTGTTGCTTAGGCTGGAGTACGCTGGAGGAATCACAGCTCACTGCCGTCTCAAACTCCTGGGTTCAAGTGATTCTCCCACCTCAGCCTCCCAAGTTGCTGGGACTACAGGCACTCACTACCATGCCCAGCTAATTTTTACATTTTTATATAGATGGGGCTACGTTATCTAGGCTGGTTTCAAACTCCTGGAGTCAAGCAATCCTCCCACCTCAGCCTCACAATGTGCTGGGATAACCTGGCCCAATTCATTTCAATAAAACAATTTATACAATGTGAGCTGAGACCATGGAAATATGCATAAAGTACACATATACATAGGTCTAGAAGCTATCAATTTCTTCTATTTTTCATGTTATTTGTATAGTAGACTGTATTATAGTTCAAAATATAGGCTACCACTTCCTGAAGGAGGATTATACTTTGTTACTGCTTTGATGTAAGTTTTAGCCATGTAACTTGCACTGACCAAGAAAACATGAGCAGAAGTGATATGCATTTGTATAGAAAGAATTAGCATAAAAGGTCTGAGTCTGCTTGGCCTAGAAAGGCCTGTGTGCAAGAGTGGCCCTCGGCTGGAATTGGCGAGCTTGGATTTCAGGAAGAGTCTCACCATTCCCTGATAAGGATTGCTCACAGCACCTAAACTGTTTGTGCAAACAATAAGGCTTGGTGGATCCAAGATGGCCAAATAGGGACAGCTCTGGAGTGCAGTTCCCAGTGAGAACAATGCAGAGGGTGAGTGATCACCACATTTCCAAACCAGTTATTACTGCCCACAGACCAAGAGATTCCCAGGCTGAAAAGTGCCATGAGTTTCCAGCACAGCTGTTTCAGCCAGCGCAGCAGGTCTCCAAACAAAAACTCACACAACTCTGGGTGACCATTTCAACAGACACCTGGAACACCTGGGATACAGAGCAGTCCATTAAACTGAAAAAAAAGGGGGGGAGCTGAAACAGGGAGCCAGGTGATCTGGCTCAGTGGGTCTCACCCCACAAAGAACAGCAATCTGAAACACTCTGGATTGAGAGTTTCACAGCAAGTGCAGCTGGACCTGGGATGGTCCAGCTCTGTGGGAGGAAGGGCATCCACCATTACCGAGGGAGTCCGCATTACTGAGGCAATCCAACATTACTGAGGCAGTCAACCATTACTGAGGCAGTCCACCAGAGGAATCCACCATTACTGAGGCAGTCCACCATTACCAAAGTGGTTCTAGCTATACCTCTATAAACAAAACCGCAAGGAAGTTCACACAGCAGCGGGGCAGAGCCCATGACAGCTCAGCAATGCTTCTGCTGGCAGACTATGACTAGGCTACCTCCTAGCTGGGCAAGGCATCTCTGAAAAAAGGCAGCAGCACATCAGGAACTTTTAAATAAAGCTCCACCTTCCCCAGTACAGAGCACCTGGGAAAAAAGGCAGTTATGAGTTCTGCTGCAGCAGACTTAAACGTACCTGCCCAGCAGCTCTGAACAGAACAACAGAGCTCACAGCTCAGCACTTGAGTTCCTATAAGGGACAGACTGTCTCCTCAAGCAGCTCCCTGACCCCTGTATATCCAAAGAGACACCTCATAAAGGAGGGCTCAGGCTGACATCTGGCGGGTATCCCTCTGGATAACAACTAAGATAACAGAAGAAGAAACTGGCAGAAACCCTTACTGTTCTGCAGCTGCTGCAGGAGATCCCCAGGCAAGCAGGGTCTGGAGTGGACCTCCAGCAGTACTGTAGCAGAAGGGCCTGATTGTTAGAAGGAAAACTAAAAAACAGAAAGAAATAACTTCATCAGCAACAGAAAGGACATCCACTCAGAGACCCCATCTGAAAGCCACCAACTACAAAGACCACAGGTAGATAAATCCACAATGATAGGAAGAAACCAGTGCAAAAAGGATGAAAACACCCAAAACCAGAATGCCTCTCCTCCTCCAAGGGATCACAACTCCTCACCAGCAAGGGAACAAAGCTGGATGGAGAATGAGTCTGATGAATTGACAGAAATCGGCTTCAGAAGGTGGATAATAACAAATTTCTCTGAGCTAAAAGAACATGTTCTAACCCAGTGCAAAGAAACTAAGAACCTTGAAAAAAGGTTTGATGAAATGCTAATGAGATTAAACAGCTTAGAGAATATAACTGACTTGATGGAGCTGAAAAACACAACACAAGAACTTCGAGAAGCATAAACAAGTTTCAATAGCTGAATCAACCAAGCAGAAGAAAGGATATCAGAGATGGAAGATCAACTCAATGAAATAAAATGAGAAGGCAAGATTAGAGAAAAAAGAGTGAAAAGAAATAAAGCCTCCAAGAAATATGGGATTATGTGAAAATACATAATCTACATTTGGTAGGTGTACCTGAATGTGACAGAATGAATCCAAGCTGGAAAACACTCTTCAGGATATTATCCAGGAGAACTTCTCCAACCTAGCAAGGCAGGCCAACATTCAAGTCCAGGAAATACACAGACCACCACAAAGATATACCTCAAGAAGGGCAATCGCAAGGCACATAATTGTCAGATTCACCACGGTTAAAATGAAGGAAAAAATACTAAGGGCAGCCAGAGAGAAAGGTTGGGTTACCCACAAAGGGAAGCCCATCAGACTCACAGCAGATCTCTTGGCAGAAACCCTACAAGCCAGAAGAGAGTGGGGGCTCATATTCAACATCCTTAAAGAAAAGTACTTTCAATCTGGAATTTCATATCCAGCCAAACAAAGCTTTATAAGCAAAGAAGAAATAAAATCTTTTATGAACAAGCAGTTGCTGATTTTGTCAACACCAGACCTGCCTTACAAGAGCTCCTAAAAGACGCACTACACATAGAAAGGAACAACCAGTACCAGCCACTCCAAAAACGTACCAAATGGTAAAGAGCATCAACACAATAAAGAAACTGTGTCAACTAATGGGCAAAACAACCAGCTAGCATCAAAATGGTGGATCAAATTCACACATAACAATATTAATCTTAAATGTAAATGGGCCAAATGCCCCAATCAAAAGATACAGACTGGCAAATTGGATAAAAAGTCAAGACCCATTGGTGTGCTGTATCCAGGAAACCCA
>CAUYQU010084583.1:0-41673 GCA_963574635.1 Cheracebus regulus | reverse complement strand
CTTCCCCTCCTCCTCCTCCCTCTCCACGTCCTCCTCTTCCTTCCCCCCTCCTCGTTCTCCCCTCCTCCTCCTTGTCCTCCCCTCCTCTTCCTTCTCCCCTTCCTCCTCCTCCCCTCTTAGTAATTTACTGCTAAAAAGCCTACTTCCTAATTTGCCATTTTGTGATTAATGGAAGTCTGTTGTATAACAGACTGCTAGTATATAACTATATTATACAGTGTTTGTATAATTAGTAAATTAGCATAGGTGATTGGTGTATAATAGATTATGAGTGCCACTAGAGTTTAGAAATCATGTACCCAAAATGCCCGCTTACTACAGGACAGGAATCTAAGGTGTGGTGAGCTACAGCAACAGAGCAATGTGTGCTTCTCATTCTTGATTCCAGAATCTTTCCTCTATACCCCAAACAGCACACATGTGTCTGTGCTCTGTTTTAATGTCTGCAACTGAGTGTCTGAACACTCATGTCTTTTTGTTTTTTGAGGTTTTGTGGGGTTTTTTTGTTTTGTTTTGTTTGGCTGTTTGTTTGTTTTTTGTTTTTCTTGAGACAGGTTCTTGCTCTATTGCTCAGGCTGGAGTGCAGTGGTATGATCATGAGTCACTTCAGCCTCCACCCACCGGGCTCAAGTGATCCTTCTACCTCAGCCTCCCTAGTAGCTGGAACGCCAGATATGCACCAACATGTCAGGCTAACTTTTGTATTTTTTGTAGAACGGGAGTTTCACCATGTTTCCTAGGCTAGTTTCAAACTCCTGGGCTCAAACAATCCACCCACCTCAGCTTCCAAAAGTGCGAGATTACAGGTGTGAGCCACCGCAGCCAGCCACTCATGTCTTTTAAAGAACCCAATTCAACATCATCACCTTAGGAAGACCACAGGCAGATTTGCTAAGTGCTAAAGAAATTTCTGATGCAGTTGATGCCTAATAAAAACAACTAAGCTCTTCCATCTCTGTAAGTACAATCTGGGCCATGATCTACCTTCATTGATGTAGTATCAGCAATTATTTCTTTTAATACATCTTTATCTCTTTTGCTTGGAAGTAGTCAGGTAAGTTGATGAGGAGGAGCTAACAGTTTAAAAATTTTGGCAGTAGAAGTGGGGACCATCATATCTGTTCTTGTGTTCCCAAATCCGGATGTTTTTCTCTGTTCTTGGCTGTAAAAGATAGAAATGATGTTGATTAGAGGTTTGGTTTTTTTGTTTGTTTGGCTAAAGGGGAAAGGGAAAATCACTTCTGATATAAAATCAAGATGACCAAATTCCCTCCTTTGTTTTTTTTTAATTTGTCGCATCTAAAAATTGTCTCACAGAAACTGAGAATCTGAGTAACAAAGGTAATTGCAAAGAGGAATCAGAAGTTAGTAAATGAAGGAGCAATTCAAATATAGGAAGATCCCTGAGATGTAAAGAAAACGTTTGCCATAGAGGTCATTGATATTGTTTTAAATCTTCAGAAGTGAAAAACCAAATTCAGGACATACAAATTCAAGAGTTGACATTTTTGTGTTCATAAAGATGATTGATCAGGTAAGATTTAACATCTTTAGTTTAACTGAGTTATAAAATGAAGTAAGGTTATTTTACCACAGGGAACATTGATTAATTGTAATTCACTGCTAAAAGAGCCTACTTCCTAATTTGCCATTTTGTGATTAATGGACTTAGTTAAATGGGTAAAAAGTTAAAATCAGTTAAAAATTATTTGGTAAAAGAGTCACTATGGAAAACAGTAATCGGGTGGGCACAGTGGCTCATGGCTGTAATCCCAGCACTTTGAGAGGTCAAGGCAGGCAAATCACATGAGGTCAGGAGTTTGAGACCAACCTGGCCGACATGATGAAACCCAGTCTCTACTAAAAATATGAGAACTAGCTGGGCATGGTGGCAGACATTTGTAATCCAGCTAGTAAGGAGACTAAGCAGGAGATTTGCTTGAACCTGGGAGGCAGAGGTTGCAGTGAGCTGAGATCACGCCACTGCACTACAGCCTGGGCAGCAGAGTGAGACTCTGTCTCAAAAATAAAAAAACAAACAAATGAAAAACAGTAATAGCTCAAATACTTGTTTCTAATTGTGAATCTGATCATCTCTTAGAAGGCCATTCAATTGGCCTAGGTTTTAAGTCTGTAATTATTAAAACCTCATTTTTTCCACTTTCTCAAGAGCAAGAAGTATAAAGGTGTAGTTTCCACTTAGCACCACCTCTTTGGATCTCTATTTTTTCTCTAAAAGTTAAGGTAATCATACCTGCTCTATCTTCTAAAGATAAATGAAAGTCCTCTGTAGGACTACTATGCAGATGACAATAACTAACAAAAATGAGCGACTATTTAGTCCTATCATATCCTGACTGCTTAACATTATTTCATTGTTAGGCCCACAGAACTACTGTTGTTCAATTAAAATTCTAGTGTAAATGGATGATTGTGCTGAACAACTGCTAGGAATGGAATGGGGTTGACAGGATACCCGGGCACAACTCCTGATTCTTGCTAAACCTGGTGTGGCAGAAGAACCACAGTGGGGTGGCAAAGACGAAGCAAGAACACCAAGGAACTCGACCCCAGGAGGGAGAGGAGCTGTTCCAGGCTCTGACATTGGTGGCTGGACTTCCTGTTCTGTCCCTCCCCCTGGATACAAAATGACAAGTGAACTGAGAAACAAAGAGTGGGAAATAGCATGTATAATTATCAATGGCATTCTCAGAGGAGCAAGGGTAAAAATCAGAAGCAACAACAGACAGAAAAGCCAGGCTCCAATGTTAAAACTGTTTCTCTTAACATTGTATACCAAGAAAGTACAATACTATATCCAATGAAAGTACTCAGTGACAAAGAACAGTCAGTCTCTACACCGTTGGAGTATTGCATATGGCTTTAGCGAGACTGAGTCAGCCCCTGTAAAGGGAAAGGTCTGCTTGAAGAGAACCAGCTTGAACTTTAACCATCTTCTGGGGCCAGGCCTCATGCAGGTGAAGTAATCCTCCAGCTTTAGACTTGATTTGGATGAGTGTTCAGCTCTTCAGATAGCTAACGAACACAGCTGAAATCAAGAGAAAATCTGAGAAGATAATGACATATCACAGCGATGGATTCTCTGAAAGCACTACTGGATGGAAATGCTTGCGCCACGTGAAATTGCCAATAATCAACTGCTTTTGACCTAGCAAAAGTAATTTTGCATGGTTCAACCAACACGTTCGCTTTCCTCTCTCAGCAGTTTAGGACTGAAGTTGCAGAAGTCCCTTTGAGTGAGTAGCATGCTCCCCTACATTCCGACAGCTACTGCTTCCTTTAAAGAAAATATTAACAATATTAATCTGATAGTTCCACCCACTATGCCAATCTATTAACTGTCAAAAGTTTCTTGCATTCACCAGCAGGTCCTTTAAGAAAGTTCTCTTGATGGCATTAAAAGCTTTTGGTAAATCGGGATGACTACCACCACAGAAATAAACCCACAGGAACTGGAGCCAAGTGACTCGCTGATTTATGTAGGCAGTTGGAGAGACGTGCATTTGAAAGGGTATGGTACAGAAATAAAAGAGAACTCTCAGACGTGAAAAAAAAGAGATTAAAAATAGAAAGGTTTGTGTTTTATTGAGCAATGTGAGAATGTCACAGTAATTCACCAATAATGCCACTTGTTCATTTTCAGTGAGCAAGGAAGCAAAGAAAAAATATGTTTGCAGCCCAAGATCACTACTTACAGCTTCCGTCAAGGGAGACTTCCACTCCTCTGGATCTCTGCTGCTTTCCTTTCCAAGGCCCCTGCTCCTCTAGTTACCCCTGGTGACTTCCTGTTTTGGTTTCACTTTCCGGGCAGGCCGTACCCTCTGGGATGACAGGCGTCCCAGCAGCAGCTGGTTCAAGGATGCTCCATCTTCAGTCAGACACCAGAAGGAGTGTCTATTTTATGCTAGCCTGGCAATTCTGATTCCTGAGCTTTTCTTTCAAGGAGCTGTATGGGCCGGATGACACAGACCAGGTGCATTGACACGATTTCTACTAAACCAAGTTCAGCAGAAAAACCACAGCAATAGAAGCTGGAGATTCTCTAGCCTGCAAAGCTGAAGTTGACTCTCATATGCATGTCAAATTTTTTCTCTTTAGCACATTATTCTTTTACTGTAACACAGATCCCACTCTAGACTGTCCCTCAAATTAGAAAGAACTAAATTGTGTATGGTCCTGTTTCTAGTTATGGTGAGCTTTTTTCTCACTGTAAGTTATAAGGGTCATGGTGGTATCTGGTAATAATTAACACGGACATGGACTCTGAGGCCAGAATGCCTGGGACTGAACCACTTCCTAGCTACGTGACTGTGAGCAAGTTTTGTGCCATCTCTGTGCCTCAGTTTTCCTTATCTGCAAAATAATACATGCTGCATCATTTTTGCTGTTACTACTATTGCTTCATTCCTACAAGATGGAGGCCCTATTACAAGGGCCATGCCCAAGGCAGCTTTGACCCAGGTCTTTAACTCTCCCTGGTGAGATACCCACCTGTCCTTGATTACTGCCTTGTTAAAAAATGTCAATGTGTCTACTTCTTTATTTTTGCATTGTTCTGTCTGTCTCCACAAAGTCTTTCAAATTTCCTCTCTTCCGGGTCAACCTGATCTGAATGGTTTCTCCTAAAATATGAACTTAAATTCTGTTTCTACTTGCTAATCTTGATGGCATTCCCTCCAATTGTACCACAGATTCTCTTTCTGATCAAAAGCTTTCATTCCACCTATTTCATGCACCATTCTATTTTTTTTTTTTAAAGCGAAACATACTGTATAACTGTATTACTCACACATTGCTGTTGGGAATGTAGGATGGTACGGCTACTCTAGAAAACAGCTTGGCATTTCCCTGAAAAGTGAATCATGGCCCCACTCCTTTTCCTATCGGGGTGGCAGCCAGGCAGGGAGGCAGGACAAGATTATAGAACCTCCTTTAACCATGTCAAGCCATTGTGCACATACTACAAACTGTCCTCTGTCAGAATGAATGGTGGTTACATTTTCCTCCTTCAGATCTTAATTCAAAGGTCCCACTTCCATGGACTTTTTCCAAATTAGGCACCCACATCTAAACAACCCCGGCCAACTACTCTATCACATCACCATGGTTTCTTTTTCCTTTAGCATTTCTGTAAGATAATTGGAGAGTCTGATATTTACTTATTGTTTGTCTTTTCCACTAGCATAAGTTACATAAAAGCAGAGATTACGCCAAGCGTGGTGGCTCACACCTGTAATCCCAGCATTTTGGGAGGCCGACGCGGGCAGATCACGAGGTCAGGAGATCGAGACCATCCTGGCCAACATGGTAAAATCCCGTCTCTACTAAAAATACAAAAACTAGCCAGTGTGGTGATGGGTGCCTGTAGTCCCAGCTACTCAGGAGGCTGAGGCAGGAGAATCACTTGAACCCGGGAGGCAGAGGTTGCAGTGAGCCAAGATTGCGCCACTGCAGTCCAGCGTGGTGACAGAGGAAGACTCCATCTCAAAAAAAAAAAAAAAAAAAAAAGCAGAGATTGTTTTTATCTTGATTACAGCCAAATCCCCAGCATCTGGCACAGTGTCAGCCCAGAGAAGGCATTCAAAAGATATTTTTGAATGAATAGATAAAACCATTTCTTCTTTAAAAAAGTTACTATAGATGTGGCTACTATACCATGTAAATAGACCAACAAGATGAGAGTTACACAATGGATGTTTATTCACTTCAAACAGCAGCATAGATTTCACACGAATTTGGAGGAAGCCCTTTCCTAACAGAACAAGCATTCGCATTAGGGGAAAAAGGCTGACTTGCTCTAGGGATGAAATACATTCACCAAGAATATGGATTAAAAACAAAAACAAAACAGATGGTAGAACCAAAAAACAGAGACATTAAAGGAAACGAACAACATTATATCAAGTAATGTGTACAAATCCAGATCATAACTGAAAGTAGGTTACAAAAATGGAAGTTGTAAGTATTGTTATTCCTGTACTTTTCACACAAGCAGAATTTTTAGAAAAGCTTGAGGCCAGGGAGTGCTAGAGAGTTTCTGTGTGGCAGGCAAGAATTCTTCCTTTCAAACAAGACCAAAAACCTCAGGACAATGAGAAAGTATATCTTTTAAAACCTGATTTCATAGTAATGCTTCTATATATTTTGAAGCATCTTTATGTATTTAGAGCATATCAAATTAACTCATTGCTTTCCCTGTTAATAAAAAAGATACATTCACAGAATAAGCAGTATTTAGAATAAAAAATAAACAGAGGAAACAAGAGAAGTAACTCAATAACAACATCTTCAAGAACAAGTTTGGTCACTTAAAAACACAAGTGATTTTTTTTTTTTGCTGGTTTTCAACTACCTCTTTCATAATTAATATTTCAAGTATAGCTGGTTCAGCAGGACTGCTTGTCAGTATCACAGTAAGTACAGTGCAATACACGATCATCCAAACACACGTTGACACTTTTAAGATACTGGCATGGGATCTATGGAGTTTTGTGCGTAAAATTTTAAAAACCCTTCCTACGGTGATGTTTAAGGCCAGGAGCATTCATCTCTCAACCTTGTATCAATCCAGGATCCGTAGGGCTAGGTGTCATTAGGCAAGAGAGTAGTTTGTTCCTCCTCTATGCTGAGGATATTTTGAGATTTAGTCCTACATTGAGGGAAAGAAGAGATGAATCTCAGTATTTCTCATTTTAAAAAACAAAAACAAAACAAAACAGAAAAGCCAGTACCTGTATCTTCATCCAACTATCTTTTTTAAAAAGCATCTACTGGCCAGGTGCAGTGGTTCAGGCCTGTAATCCCAGCATTTTCGGAGGCTGAGATAGGTGGATTACTTGGGGTCAGGAATTCAAAACCAGCCTGGCCAACACAGTGAAACCCTGTCTCTACCAAAAATACAAAAATTAGCAGTGCATGGTGGCTCATGCCTACAGTCCCAGCTACGTGGGAGGCTGAGGCAGGAGAATCGCTTGAACGTGGGAGGCGGAGGTGACAGTGAGCTGAGATTATGCCGCCGCATGCCAGGCTGGTGACGGAGCAAGACACTATCTCAAAAAATAAAAATTAAAAAAAGTATCTACCAACTGATGAGCCTCAGAGTGCCTAGAAATCCACTGACCGGATTTGTTATGGCTATAAAATGTTACTTATTTTCCACTTGCACTGGCTAACTTTTAAAGAGAGAAAAAAGCCCCAAAATTGACCATACCTTCTTCTCCTTGAATACTCCAGTAGATAAAACAAGCCCATGGCTAATCCCTTAAACACAATCAAAAGTACTGATTAATGTAAATTTTCCAAGTCAAGTTTTTCCGCAAATATAAGGAAAATGAAAATAAAAGACTGGTTACTCACACTTATCAGAGCCCATAGACCTTGTATAGCTGCTGCCCATTCAAAACCAATTTTCTCGTACAGAAATCCACCCAGCGTTGGTCCTATAAAACCACTAACAATAGAAAGAAGAAAAAGTATTCAACAGTGCAAAAAATAATAATTACTTCATAAAAGCTACATGATCCTTCAGTTGTAAGTCTTCCTTAAATCGGAATGTAAGTACTAAAGAAAAAGTTAATTCCTGGGCACAGCATTGAGTAAAATAAAGTAAGTCTACCTGATGATGATATTCAACATTTTTAAACAATTGTGAAATTATTGCTGCTTCTGAAAAGTTGATGGCTTATATAAAAATAAAAAAGATGTAACAGGTTTAAAAAATTCTTTATATTATTCTATTCTCAGTATTTGCAACCAATGTAACTCAATTCAAAATAATATATTACATTGTTAGCATAGTTACCCTTCTGGTAGAAGGTAAAAAAAAATAAACGAATGAATAAATGAAAAAAACTGTAATAATTGGAGACATGTTTCTATTAAAGGAAGTTATAAATATCACTTAAATAAGATAAAGTACATGAAACCATTTTGACTAAGTATTAAAACTGTTGGTATAAGCACTGATTGTGGAGTGAGAGGGTATGGATTAGAATTCTGGCTCTGCCCTAGATGAACTGTCTTTGAGAAACCCATCTGACCGCTCAGTGTTTCAATTTCTTCATCAACTAAAGTGGGGATAGTATTAATATCTTCCATCTTGTGAATGAAATTAAACGAGGCCGGGCGCAGTGGCTCACGCTTGTAATCCCAGCATGTGGGAGGCCAAAAAGGCAGATCACCTGAGGTCAGGAGTTCAGGACCAGCCT
The DNA here is from genome assembly GCA_963574635.1 of Cheracebus regulus. NCBI lineage: Eukaryota > Metazoa > Chordata > Mammalia > Primates > Pitheciidae > Cheracebus > Cheracebus regulus. The sequence goes on along the minus strand of CAUYQU010084583.1, from coordinate 33,445 downwards.
GGCCAACATGGTGAAACCCCGTCTCTACTAAAAACACAAAAATTAGCCAGGCGTGGTGGTGGGCATCTGTAATGTCAGCCACTCAGCTGGCTGAGACAGAAAAATCTCTTGAACCTGGAGGCACAGGTTGCAGTGAACCATGATCGCACCCTTGCACTCCAGTCTGGGTGATGAGAGTGAAACTCTGCCTCAAAAAAAGAAAGAAAGAAAGAAATTAAATGACTACTCACCCAATTGACCACATTGCACTAAAAAGACCTGATACGAGTCCCAATGTACTTATTTCCTCTTCAAACCCATTTTCACTGCAAAAGGAGACATGAGTGTGTCCATTATTAAAAGGAAAACCTGTGTGAAAGAAAAAGTTGCATGATAGATCAATTAAGATAAACCAGGGATCATCTGGACCAACAGCAAGAACACTCCTAACATAAAAGCAAATCTAATTTTAAAAAAATTTCATGGTTACATTTACTCCATGGGTTTCTGGAAATAATTTTTCTACATATATTGATTTTAAGAAGAGGCTGAGCACAGTGGCTCACGCCTGTAATCCTAGCACTTTGGGAAGCTGAGGCGGGCAGATTGTCTGAGCTCAGGAGTTCGAGACCAGCCTGAGCAACATGGTGAAATCTCATCTCTACTAAAATACAAATTTTAAAAATTAGCCAGGCATAGTGGCAGGTGCCTATAATCCCAGCTACTCAGGAGGCTGAGTCAGGAGAATTGCTTGAACCCAGGAGGTGGAGGTTGCAGTGAGCCTAGATCACACCACTGCACCCCAGCCTGGGTGACAGAGCGAGACTCTATCTCAAAAAAAAAAAAAAAGAAGCATTGCTCATTTGCATTAAATGCTTATAAAAATATATAACTAAAACATTTTTAAAATGAGAAGATGGAAAGAGAACGAAGGCAACTTTTAAAAAGCAGACATAGCTCCTTATTCCTATGAGAGCAGTTGAATTGACCCAGCACAGCCACAGGACTTAGTGTCCTTCCTCATCATGCCTATGAAACAAAAGAATAATGAGCAGGTGACAGATGCCTGGTCACTTAGGCTCTGGCATGAACCTCCTCCCTGAACGAGGAACAATGCTGAGACCTATTTATTTTGCTTTAGCTTTTCAAAATATATACATACTGAGGCATAAACCAAGCCAGACATCTGTCCACAACCCATTTTAGCTATTACTGTATTAGGAGTACTATTATCATTTCTATTAGTGTATTATTACTATGTACCTCATAGTATCATAGGCTACAAAATCATGAAGATTTAACATTGGGGCAAAAATATCCAACATGCTGCAAAATTGAGAAATTCAAGAAAGCCTGTGATACTTACTACTTATTCACAGTACAGCTCTTCAAGCATTGGAAGTAACTTACTATGCGCAACTGAGAATTTCCGGGAAAGTTGGAATTATACTCATTCCAGCAGAGATGCCATTTATAACTAATATCAGCACCAGCAGCCAGAGCTGACTGCGAAAGGGTTTTGGAGAAAACAAAAACAGAAAAATATTAGCGTTTTAAGAAACACAAAGCTTAAATGCTAAGGAAGTTAGGATCCCAGAGAAGTTAATTTCACTGATTATGTGCCTAGTCTCATTCTCATTCCCATCTAACTCATTTCATTCAGTTAGAGTGCCCTTTGGCTCCTTACAGTTTGGGGGTGGGAATTCATCCTGATTATCTCCATCTCTTTGGTCCTTTTGTCACATATATAATGTGTGGAACCAACCTGGCTTCTCACCAGACAAAATCCCTTCAAAATTGGTGAAAATGTCAATACTAACACGGTTCTTTCAATCACCTGGCTTTGAACTTCAATTAATTTAAAAATGGCATAGAAGGAAAGAAGTAAAAGAGTCAGGAGACACACTTGTTCCATGTGAGGAGACTGCGCCAGTTACTTAATATATGTTATCAGATTTAATCCTTGTGATGTAAGTACTATTATCAGCTCCTTTTTGTGGATGAGAAAACTGAGGCTCCTAGAAGTTAAGTGATTTTCCCAAGTTCACACTTCTAGCACGTGGCAAAGCCAAAATATAACTCAAGTCTGAAGGACTCTGAAATCCCTTTCTCTCCATGTTACCACATTTTATCCCACGTTTAGACTCCCTCAAAAGGTCTAAGAAGTTCAGTTTATTTTAGCAACTAAATTATATTAAGCAAGCTTTAATAAGCAGCTAATACATGATAAGGCTGATACAGAAACAAAAACAGATTTGGTCCCTGCCTCAAGGAACAAGGAAGATGAACAGAAAAAAACAAAAATATATTCTAAGAACTATCAACTAAAAAGTAGGAAGCAACAAATTCTAGTTTAAAAATAAAGTATAAACAAGTATGTACGACTGAAACACAGAAGAAGAATACGCATTTTTGTCATCTGAGACTGATTTTACGCATTTTTTTCTGCTAGTCCCACTGCTAGCTTCTAGTAGGGTAACATATTGTTAGCCTAACAGCTCAGTAGAGTCCTGAAGTTAATTATTTAAATATTAAGGCTCAAAATACTAAACTACACCAGTGTTACAACAAAATTTTTATAAATAATTCCTAATGTTATTTGGCCAAACATACAGAAGAAGAAAAACATTACCTTTTAATATGCAGGATCGGGACAGGCCCTAAGAGCATGTAGCAGCCGGCGGTGATTAAGTTTCCAAACACTAGAAGCCATTTCCTTAGATGCTGGTAAGGAGAAAGAGAGTCAAAGTGATTCTTAGAGGTGAAGACCCTCGGTAATCAAACAATGTAAAACATTAGTAAAGAACACAAGTCGTAATATTCAAAAACCCAAATATAATGAAGAAAACAAAACTTTACATTTAAGAGAAAATAAGTAGATGATAAACTCGAAAGCAAGGGCAATATATAACAAAATAGAAAGTGAACAAAGATTTCTTAGCAGGGGAGTGCATTGCAGATGAGATTTTGCACATGATGAACTATTCCAAGTATAACAGTGAAAAAACTAACTATAAAAAGCAGTAATGGGCCAGGCACGGTGGCTCACACCTGTAATCCCAACACTTTGGGAGGTCGAGGCGGGAAGATGGTTTGAGCTCACAAGTTTGAGACCAACCTGGCCAACATGGTGAAACCCCATCTCTACTAAAAAAATACAAAAATTAGCTGGGCATGATGGTGCACATCTGTAGTCCCAGCTACTTGGGAGGCTGAGGCAGGAGAATTGCTTGAACCCGGGAAGCGGAGGTTTCAGTGAGCCGAGATGACATCACTGCATTCCATCCTTGTGACAGAGCAAGACTCTGTCTCAAAAAAAAAAAAAAGGAAAGAAAGAAAGAAAGAAATAAAGCAGTGACCACCAAAAAATCCCCACCAAGTATTAATAGTTACAATACCTAAAAAAAAAAATCACATTATTAAAAAAATTACCTGCTAGAGACTGAATGCTTATGTTCCTCCCAAAATTTATATGTTAAATTTAACACCCCATGTGATGGTATCTAGAGGTGCGCCTTTGAGAGGGGATTAGGTAATGAAGGTGCAGCCTTCATGAATAGGAATAGTACCCGTATACAAGAGGCCCCAGAGAGCTCCCTTGCCCATTGCATCATGGTGAGGGTACAGTGAAAGACGACAATCTGTGCGCCAGGCAACAAGCCCTCGTCAGACATCAAATCTGCCAGTGCCTTAATCCTGGACATCTTGGTCTCTACAACTATGAGAAACACATTTCCATCGTTTATAAAGCCTCTCAGTTTATGGTATTTTGTTGTAGTATCCTGAATGGACTAAGATTATACCCAATAAAATTATCCCTTATAAACTACTTGAATCAGGACAAAAATTACAGGGGTACCGTATTTGCTCAGTTATGTAGGATTATGTCTGAAAACCAAGCTCCAAATACTGTTGAAGATACCTGCTTTTTGTCATCTGGGTTACAAAGTAATCTGCAAGTAATTTTGTTCTTGATAAATACATATGCAAATCATATAAAGAGGAGAAATGCAAAATATAAGCCCTAAAGCCACAGAAGTTTAAGATTTGACTAATGGTACTAATTCTGTACTTTCGTCATCTGGACTGAATGGTTTAAACCTAGTTGAAAGAGAACAGAAGGAGTTTTTCATCAGAAAGGCTATGGGATAACCAGTGTATATTTATGTGGTCAGTTCTTTCACTCAGAAAATCTAAATTATCTCCTCCTAAAGAAGAAGCTCTCAATTTGATCAAGTCCATCATAGCCTCTAGGACTCTGCCTTATTTATTGAGATCAATCTATATTTTTGCATTAAGAGAGCTTTTTCCTTTAGAGAGTCTAATCTAGGAGCCGGATGTGATGGCGCATGCCTATAGTCCCAGCTACTTAGGCTGATGCTGGAGGTATCACTTGAGTGAGCCTGAGAGTTCAAGGCTACAGTGAGCCATGATCGTGCCACTATACTCCAACCTGGATAACAAAGTGGAGGTAAGAAATTAGAAAAAGAAAGTCTAATCCAATAGTTTTGTTTTTGTCTTTTTTTTTTTTTAGTATAAGACTCTTCCTCTTTTCCCAGGTGAAACAGTTTAAAATGAATTGGCTTAGAGTGATAGCTGACCCTGAGGGTGATAGAAGACATTGAAACCTCTCCACCAGTCCAATTGAATATATCAGTTCTAACCAGTGGACTCCTAGAGTTCCAAAGAACAGTTGGAAAACCACTACTCTAAACATACAAAAGTGACTCAAATATAAATTAAGTGTACGTACTGGCATTTTATCACTTAGGAGACCAAACAGTGGTGAAGAGATAGCATAGGACAATGCCAGACCCAGGAATACTAGTCCCACGTATCCAGCTGGCAAATTAAACTGTAAAAGAAATCCTGCATTAAAGAAGTCACATAGTTAAGTCATTTTTAAATCAATCAACATCCCTCTTTTCCTTCAACCATTTCTTTAGCTCTTGTTGTTACCATGAGTCTACTAATAATATTCTGCATTTTTCCTAATTTTTGTCTTACCTTTGAAAATGCATAACTTTTTCTCTATGGGGAACAACCTAAGCAGATGTCAGAAGAGTAGATTTTTTGCTTTGTAGCCTTTGGCATTAAACATATTTTGCTTCCATAACTCAGAGCATTTTGATATGTAAATTAATGTTTTGCAGACTTTAATGTGCATAAAAATTACCTGGAGAACTTGCTAAGAGAGGTTCTTGGATTCAAACCATAGGGTTTCTGATTCAGAAACAAGAGGAAAATAAATTTCTAAATATTTCTTAGGTTGGGCCAGGTGCGGTGGCTCACGCCTGTAATCCCAGCACTTTGAGAGACCGAGGCAGGAGGGTCATGAGGTCAGGAGTTCAAGACCAGCCTGAACAACATGGTGAAACCCCCATCTCTACTAAAAATACAAAAATCAGCCTGGTGTGGTGGTACATGCCTGTAAACCCAGCTACCAAGGAGGCTGAGGCAGGAGAATTGCTTGAACCCAGGAGGCAGAGGTTGCAGTGAACTGAGATTGTACCACTACACTCCAGCCTGGGTGACAGAGTGAGACTCCATCTCAAAAAAAAAGATTTCTTAGGTTGGAGTTGGGTAATGGGATGGCCCGCAGCACTTCAACCTGAAAAGGGAGTGGCAGTGGTAAGCCTCCACCAACAGCCCTGAGGGAGCAAAGTGATGTAAGGCCAGGTGCGGTGGCTCACACCTATAATCCCAGCACTTTGGGAGGCCAAGGCAGGTGGATCACTTCAGGTCAGGAGTCTGAGACAAGCCTGGCCAACATGATGAAACTCCGTCTTTACTAAACGATACAAAAATTAGCCTGGTGTGGTGGCGCATGCATATAATCCCAGCTATTCAGGAGGTTGAAGCAGAACAATCACTTGAACCCGGGAGGCAGAGGCTGTGGTGAGCCGAGATTTTGCCACTGTACTCCAGCCTGGGTGACACAGCAAGACTCTGTCTCAAAAGGGAAAAAAAGATCTGGTACAGTACATCATCAGCCAGAAGTAAGCAGGGCCTATACTACCTCCCATGTCACAGATGGGTGGACTATCGTTATCTTTGAGGAGACCTCCTGCCTTCCTCATCTTTTTAAAATAAATTACATTTACTTGAGAAACAACAACAAAAAAGATTTCTTATAAGATATACACAAACAACTTGGATTTCCCAGAGATTATAGATTTTCATTGTTTAGACACAGCTTCTTAAAAGCACAGAAAAATGGCTCAAAAATACAGGTTGTTGATGATCTAAATGGACTGTGTCACCATAATCACAAAACATTTTTCTTATGGGTACCTTATGGATACTCACTGGCAAAAGGCAATATTATATTACTCTCTAAATCTCAGACCAGGCACTAAAATAACAGTCCCCAAGTTTACCTGTAAAGTACCCCAAACTGTCTTGAGTGATTTCAAGGAGTAGTATAAAATTATAACAAAAATTAATTTTAATCTTTACATTCTATGGTAGGTAAATGTTCAGAAAGTATTTGAAATGATCACATTAGAAACTTTACTGATCATATTAGAAACTATATTGAAACTTAAGTTTTTGTGCTATTTTAAATGTAGTGCCTCCAATAAAGTCATTATTGGCCAAAGTTAGTCATTTTGCCCTTTATCAAAACATATTAATTCTTCTGTGTAATTAATTACCATACCGGGTAATGGACTTTACTGTATCAGGAAAAATATTTTTCCAAAAATATCTAAGAACAGATTTCGATGACATCAAACTTACAGAATTCAACAATTTTTTTTTTTTTGGAGACGGAGTTTCACTCTTGTTGCCCAGGCTGGAGAGCAATGATGTGATCTTGGCTCACTGCTATCTCTGCCTCTCGGGTTCAAGCGATTCTCCTGCCTCAGCCTCCCAAGTAGCTGGGATTAGAGGCATGTCCCACCACACGCGGCTAATTTTTATTTTTAGTAGAGACAGTGTTTCTCCATGTTGGTCAGGCTAGTCTCGAACTCCCGACCTCAGGTGATCCGCCTGCCTCGGCCTCCCAAAGTGCTGGGATTACAGATGTCAGCCACTGCGCCTGGCTTCAACATATTATTTTTTAATGCTAGAGATTCTTGGTTCCTTTCTCCATTTCGAGAATAATGCAGTTCATAGTCATTTGATTATATGAAGCAGCCTAAAAAGTAAGTGGACCTAGGGAAGATCAATTACAGAAGAAGCACATCTCACATCATACGAACTACTGTGCACCCCTAATGTCTTACTGCAATTCAAACAAATAGAGGAAATGTGTCCTTGTTAAGCAGCATGGATGATGCCCAAGCTAGACCTGCAATGGCATGAGCAAGGTCTGGGAAAGAAGGAAACCAATGTTTTGGCCACTTAGTCAGACTTCTTTCATTTTTACTGAATCAGATCCCTAGTTCACAGGGACGGCAGAGAGGGACAGGCTCCCTCGGTGTGTAGTGCCCTGCTTCCTTCTCGTAGCCATGCAAGGGTCTTTCCACAGAGCAGGGCCCAAGAACAAGCAGTTACATCCACCTGCTACCATGCAGCACTCTTCAGCAATCAGGCAACTTACTTACCTTCTCCAGAACAAAGAGAGACAGAGTAGGATCAAGGAAGCCAAAACACGAGCTGAGTGAGTTGATGACGAAGGCTATAAGGCCAACTTTGGGTAAGGCAATCAGTTTCCAGAATGAGTGTTCACCTGGATCAGACTCTTTGGGGAAAAAGAAAAAAAGAAAAAAAAATCAAAGGGATCAAAATCTCTTAATTTTAAGTTATTTTGAAAACTGGTAAGGCCATCTTTATCTGGTAATCAAAATAATTCAACCTCTGAGTTTGCCTAAAATTGTGTACCATCTACACTTGCATATAAATTATTCAAACCTAGAGGCCACATTCAATTTATCAAAAATAATTTCCCACATTTAAAAAGAATCAACTGGAATCAGAGAGTGAGGGGAAGAAGGGTCTTAGGTTACAAGTTGTAACTATTATACTTATCCTGGCCAGAGATAATATCAGGTTTGGACCTTATATTAATCTGTTCTTATACTGCTAATAAAGACATACCTGAAACTGGGTAATTTATAAAGGAAAGAGGTTTAATAAACTCAAATTTCTACATGGCTGGGGAAGCCTCACAATCATGGTGGAAGACGAAAGAAGAGAAGGGACATCTTACATGGGAGCAGCAAAGAGAGCTTGTGCAGGGAGAACTCCCATTTATGAAAAACATCAGATCTTGTGGGACTTATTTAATACCATGAAAACAGTATGGGGGACCACCCCTATGATTCAATTACCTCCACCTGGCCCCACCCTTGAAATGTGGGGATTATTACAATTCAAGGTGAGATTTGGGTGGGGATATAGTCAAATCATATCAGACATGAAAGCTTTTTTTTTTTTTTTTTTAAGAGATGGAGTGTCTTGCTCTGTTACCCAGGCTGGAGTGCAGTGGTGTTACTATAGTTCACAGCCTCCAACTCCTGGGCTCAAGTGATCCTCCTGCCTCAGCCTCCCAAGTAGCTGGGAGTACAGGTGTGCACCACCTCGCCCAGCTAATTTAAAACGTTTTTAGAGATGGAGTCTCCCTAGGTTGCCCAGGCTAGTCTCAAATGTTTGACTTCAAGTGATACTCCCATCTCAGCCTCCCAGTTACGGATGTGGAAGCTCTTTGATGGCTATGACAAGCCCTCATTTATCCCCATTTCTCCCACAATGTCCTGCATAGTTCAATATTCTATAAATACTTGTTGAATCATAACCAAATATTAGGACAAGTGCAAAAACATCATGAAGCGTGGTTTAACTATTTTAAGTGTTATACTTAGATTTTTTTCAGGATATAAGAGATAAAGTGAAACCTAGGTGTTAGTTTCTTTCTTTCTTTTTTTTTTTTTTTTTAAGACAGAGCCTCTCTCTGTCACTCAGGCTGGAGTGCAGTGGTGCGATCTCGGCTCACTGCAACCTCTGCCTCCTCAGTTCAAGCGATTCTCGTGCCTCAGTCTCCTGAGTAGCTTGGACTACAGGTGTGTACCACCACGTCCAGCTAATTTTTGTATTTTGAGTAGACTACAGGGTTTCACCATGTTGGCCAGGCTGGCCTTGAGCCCCTGGCCTCAAGTGATCTGTCAGCCTTGGCATTCCAAAGTGCTATGATTACTGTGCCTGGCCCAGTGTATAATTTTTAAAAGCACTGCTAAATGAAAACACCTGAATCTACACCCTTGCATCTGAACTACACTGTGAGGACAGCTGCAAGGACCACTGGGAAAGACGAATGAGCATTGTTCTTCTAGCTCATAGCATTCTAGGAAGACCGGGCCATGTGTGGCCCACAGAAACTTCCTGTTTTGGTATTTAGTTCAGCCCAAGAAGACCTCTGGTAGACATGGCATATGGTAAAGGTTTATGGTCAGAAATTAAATATTTGCTAGCTTAAAAGTTTGGAAAGAATTTGCAATTTACAGAAATTCATATAAACTAACTGCCTATATTACTGAAAAAAGAATCAGTTATTGTTAAAAGCTGTTTGTGATTATATAAAATAAAACATTATTTGGTAAAGTGGTGTCTTACAAAGGTATAAACATATATTTAAGGTTCTTAAAATGAATGATGAGTGTGGACTTACCATAATTGGGTAAAATATACATATTGAGTGGTACCATCAGCAAAACTATGCATCCCAGAACAATAAAGGGCACTTCATAGCCAAAGGATTGATACAAAAAGCCACCTACAGGAGGACCTAGTATTAGTCCCAGTCCAGAAAAAATCTCAAGACTTCCCTTAAAATGAGAAAAACAACAAAAAAAATCAGTTCATATATTTCATTTGAAGAATTAACAAGGTACTATCTAAAAAAAAAAATCTATCTTCTTCATAATTTACATACACACATTTCCAAGATGGACCCAAAATTTAAAAGCACCTACTGAAATTATAAAAATATTAGAAAAGTAAAATAAGGAATTAAAAAAATTCTTATGGTAGGGAAGGTATTCTAATTACGACATAAAACACAGAAGATAGAAAAGACTGATAAATCTGATTACATGAAAATATGAAAAATGATGCACAAAAAAAATCTAAAGATAAATGAAGAACAGAGAAAAAAATGACAAAGAACTAATTCGTCAAGTACATCATGAGTGCTGCAATGAGGAAAAGATACACAACCCATAGAACAATAAGCAAATGCTATAAATAAACTGTTGACACATAAAGTGAAACACAAAGATCTTTTAGAAGTTCGTCCTCACTTCTTAAAAGAAATGAACAAATTTAAACCATGAGATACTAGTTTCACCTGTCTCCTATTTAACACTCTATGCTGGTGAGTGAACATCAGTAGGCAATTTGGCAAATCTATCAATATGCATCTACCTTATGATCCAGAATTCCACTTCGAAGAATTTAACATGCAAGTATAGACATGCAGATGTGACATGGTATATATACAAGCTTATGCACTATAGTGCAGTTTTGCAACAGCAAAAGATGAAAATAATTAAATATTCATCAATGATGTAAGTAAATGAGGTTATATCCACACAGTGAAATACCATACAGCCAGTAAGAAAAGCCAAGAGTAAGAAAGCTCCTTATGTGTAGGTACAGGAAGATCTCCAAGACGATTTCATTGTTGGTGTAACCAGTGAGGTCTGAACGGTACCTATGGTATGCTACCATTTGCGTAAAGATAAAAAAAAGAAGGAGGCCAGGCATGGTGGCTCACGCCTGTAATCCCAGCACTTTGGGAGACTAAGGCAGGCGGATCACAAGTTCAGGAGATCAAGAGCATCCTGGCTAACACGGTGAAACCCCGTCTCTACTAAAAATACAAAAGATTAGCTGGGCATGGTGGCACGTGCCTGTAGTCTCAGCTACTTGGGAAGCTGAGGCAGGAGAAATGCTTGAATCCAGGAGGCAGAGGTTCCAGTGAGCCAAGATTGAGCCACTGCACTCCAGCCTGGGCAACAGAGCAAGCAAGACTCTATCTCAAAAAAAAAAAAAGAAGAGAAAAGAAAAGAAAAGAAAGGAAAAAAGAAAGATACCTCAATAGTCCTGTCCAAGAAAAGAAAGGAAAAGAAAAAAGGGGGAGGGAAATCATGCCATCTCTCTCTCAGTGTGTGTGTGTGTGTGTGTGTGTGTGTGTGTGTGTGTGTGTGTGTGTGTGTACATACATATATGTGGAATTTCTCTGGAAGAAACCTGCATTATCTGTTGCCTTCCCTCAGGAGATGGAGGGCTGGGCACCTGCACAACTGGTGTTATACAAAGGCTGAGCCACAATTATACGTAGAATATATTTACTATATTCTACGCTCCCTCCTGTAACTTTTGAATTTGTACCATACAAAATTATTTTGTTTAAAGTTAAACAAAACAATGCTATGGAAAAAAGAGTTTACCACCATAGAAATTGCCAATATTTTAAATCAATCTAGTTTTTAGGGACCTTAAACAGAGATCTGTGGCTTGCAACCTTATATCCTCAGACCTCATAGAGTATACAAAAGTGTTCCATTCATAACTTTCAACACTTCATAAAGAACATTGAAATTCTTTAATCACAGTAAGGTCATCCAGATCAATTACCATGTTAGTTTGTTAGCTGTCGGCTGCAATTTTATACAGAAACTTGGCATAGCAACACTGATGTCTCTTGCTGATTAGAAAATCCAATGGACTGTTATGATTATCATAGGAACTTATTAGGTAGCATTTTCTAGAGTGTTCCACAGAAAACCAGCTCTTTAAGAGATCAACAAGTCTTGTTTGAAAAAATAGCTCCAGCCAGGCATGGTGGCTCACACTTATAATCCCAGACACCTTGGGATGCCAAAGTGCGGGGATTGCTTGAGGCCAGGAGTTGAAGACCAGCCTGGGCAACAGACAGGTCTGCAAGACTCTGTCTCTACAGAAAAAAAAAAAAAGAAAAGAAAAGGAAAAAAAAATGTGGTTCCATAGTTAAAGTAGTTAAAGTGAGTTGTGGAACATTAAATAAAGTATGCCTACTCCAGGATGTTCAAGGCCTTAAGATATTAATGTGAACTGGACATCTGTAAGTTAGAGGACAAGATATAGCACTCTCCAAACATGCTTAGCCATAAACCCTTATCTTACAGAGTATATCAACAGACTAGTGTTCTGAGCCCTTTCTGAGAAATATATTGCCTGGAAATGTAAATGGTATATCTGCCAAATGACAATAAAACTTAAATCTATCCAGCTATATACACAAATGCTTAATAAAAAGTAGGAAGAACTATTTACACAGCAAAGGGTTTATCTGACAGTGAAATTTTTCAAACTGCAGTATTAAATGAGTAAATGAGGGAGTCCTTGGTACTAAGTTGATTAGACTCTGAAGTCTAGAGAACAATTATATGCTATAAGGGTGCCATGCAGACTATGATATGAGTCTTTCAAAAGTGCATGGGCCCAGAGAGACAGTGCTATGATGTGAAAGCCTTCTTGGGGGTCAGAGAGGCAGCTACCTAGAGATGGGATGGGAATCTGATATGTCACTAATACTAGGTCTATAAGCATCTAGGTAGTACACAAAAATGTATGTCAATATGATGCCACCAGGATCTGGATGTTTATGTCAAAATGCAAAAGCACACCTCAGATAGCACAAAAGCACTTAAGGACCTCAAGATGATTTCTAAGGTCCCCTGCATTAATCTGGGGCAAGTCAAGGTAGGACTCTACTATGAACTGATTATTTTGCCACTAAGGGTAACTTTTCTTTTTTTTTTTTTAGAAAAAGAGAGAAAAGGAGAAAGAAAGAAAGAAACAGCAAAAGAAAGAAAAAAAAGAATGAAAGAGAGAAAGAAAGACGAAGAGAAAGAGGAAGAGAAAGGGGTAACTCTTTTCTAAAGAAGAGGAATGCTTCAGGCAGCTTGGCCACAATCTAGGCTACAGGGAGATAGCAAAACACTACCAAGGAGATTTTTTGTATTTGCTTTTGAGACGGAGTTTCACTCTTGTTGCCCAGGCTGGAGTGCAATGGCCCAACCTTGGCTCACCGCAACCTCTGCCTCCCGGGCTCAAGTGATTCTCCTGCCTCAGCCTCCCTAGTAGCTGGGATTACAGGCATGCGCCACCACTACTGGCTAATTCTTTTTAGTGGAGATGGGGTTTGTCCATATTGGTCAGGCTGGTCTCGAACTCCCGACCTCAGGTGATCCAGCCGCCTCGGCCTCCCAAAATGCTGGGATTAGAGGCGTGAGCCACCCGCCCGGCCTGAGTTTTTTTGTTTTAAGTGGTAAAAAGAATGACTGATTTGGACCACACTTCCCAGTCAAACTGCCCATTCAGGACTTTTAAAATCAGGAAGAGCACCTAAGTAACACCAAGGGTACATTTATTGACAGGCTTGCCGCAAGTTGAACTCAGGGTGAAAGGCAATAATAATACAGGGAGTAGAGAAATACAAGTATAGAAGAATGGACCTCAGCTTTAACTTGGAAAGGCAAACAAATATTTTGTCTTACACTCAAAGGAAAGTAGGAAATACTTATTAAATACATACCAACACTGTAGCCACGTTATTTGGAAAAGCCTTTGCCAGGATAGAGGAAGATGCAGTTATTGCTGCAGCAAAGCTAACTGCATCCATTATTCTCACTAGAAAACACATCGCAATAAATACTGGTCCATCTGGAACTTGGTCCAATACACTAAAAAGGAATAAGACAATCTTGAAACGTCAAGTTGGTTTTCCTTTTTTTTCCTTTTTAACTGTACTCACCAAAAAGAGTAGTATATCACCCATAGTTATGAGAATAAATCACTTTACAATATGATTTTTTAAAAAAGAGTTGCTGTGTTATCTTTTCAGTAGGAGGAAATTACCCTTTTTCTTTTTTTGGTAACAATTTGAGTCATAATGACAGCTTCGTTGCCCTTTTCTGCTGATATACTGGTCCCCCAGATGATAGTACTAAATAAACCTTTTTAGAATACGTAGAATCATTTGGGTGTGGTGGTTCACACCTGTAATTCCAGCACTTTGGGAGGCTGAGGCGAGCCAGGATCCCCTGAGGTCAGGAGTTCAAGACCAGCCTGACCAACATGGCGAAACCCCATCTCTACTAAAATATACAAAAACTAGTTGGGCATGGTGGCAAGCACCTGTAATCCCAGTTACTTGGGAGGCTGAGGCAGGAGAGTCACTTGAACCTGGGAGGCGGAGGTTGAGGTTGCAGTGAGCCGAGATTGTGCCATTGCACTCCAGCATAGGCAATAGAGCGGACTCCATCCCGCCGCCTCCAAAAAAAAAAACATGTAGAATCACTCTGATAAGACCTAAACAGAAAAAAGAACTGAGTTTCAGGTCTCTCCCATGGTAGGACTCGAACCTTCAAAAAAAAAAAAAAAAAAAAGGGAATAAAGAAAGAAAAGACTCCTCCCCAAATTTTTTAACCCCATTTCATTTTTCTTGAGTTTACTTCATTATAATGTTATTACACTGTTATTCCTCTATGTTCTCCATGTACTTATATAAGCTCTTTCATATTATTTGGCACTGTGCTGCTGGTTTAAGAACTCTAAGCTTAAGAACTTTCACATCTGTTTTGCCTCTGGCACTCATTTTTCCTTTTTCTGGAAGTGGCAATGGGGGAAACCATTCTGTTGTATGCTATGCTCTGAACTGAGCATGTGACCAGGCCTGGCCAATCAGAACATTCTTTCCCCTGGGCTACCACCAGCAGCAAACATCAGGCCAGTGAGGGTTCATTCTGTGACTCTAATAGGAACTGTTAGGAAACTGGCATTTTTTACTGAAGCTGCTAGGGGTGATCCTGCCAACTAAAGGGGAGGGCTTGTTCAAATCACAGGAAGTAACTTTTCTTGTGATGTTGTTTTAGATCTGAGTTGACTTTGTTGAAGAAATTCAGTTTTTTACTGAAGCTAGTAAGTTTCCGTGACTCAGAAAAGTGAGTTAAGTTTCTGTCACTCACAATCACAGGAGTCCTAATGAAGAGGTTCATTAACAAGCATCATGGAGATCCCCCAGAGGCCCGTTTCCTTAAAATCAATGCCATTTCTCCACGTTCTCTACTTTCTCAACTCCTGCCATTATCACATGCTATGCATTCGACAAACAATAATGGAACCATTGACTTAAAGAGCCTTTAACATTTCAAACTGAAGATAGATTACAAAATCTGTTCATGCTTCCAAATATAATCAGAAAATGACTCACCCAAAGAGAATTGTAACTCCTCCTGAGACAAACATTCCAGCTACAAACATAAATTTTGCTCCAATTTGTACAAGCTATAATAAATGTCAAAGAAGAGTGGTCAATTTATGACTTCTACAAGTCTATATTGATATAAACAAATCCACTGTATTGGAAAATACAGGATGGGGGAAGACATGTATAGTTAATATGCTATAATAATTCTTTAATAGAGTGACAGTATACATTGCTTACAAACATGGAAAGAGTTAAAATCAATCAATTCTGAGGAGGGAACTGTCAACGGTGGCACAATTTATAAAACTATAAAGATGGCTATTCTGTATCAATGCAAATTCTAGACTAGTAAACAAAAATAATTCACCATGCAATTTTCTTAAATTAAGGTATACATATGAACTTTACACTTACATAGTTTCCAAATACCAAGGATGCCAGCAACTCGAACAAAGCAAAACATCCAAAGATCATCCCGATAATCGTATTGCTGGCTCCCTTCTTCTCAGCCTTTAAAGAATAGAAATGGAAACAAAGTTTGAAAGAAAAATGAGCATTAATATGAAAAAATGGCAATATTAGATGAGAGTTTCATCTTCTTGTGAACTTTATCTGTTTATCAATTTCAAAAAGATTATTCTTTTCGAATAAATGGGGTGGGGAAGGAAGGGAAACTATTAATAGTTTAGATAGTAAACCATAGTATCTGACATGAAAATAATTCACTCACCATGTCTATAGAGAATTGTTAGCTTTAGCTGCAAAAGTCAGAATCAGAGAGTATAAACAAACACACAAAAGTCTTAGATAAGAAAATTTGTGCTCTATTGCATAGTAACAGGATGGAGGAAACAGCTGATTTAGACACACTTCCTTTGGGGTATCACATTTAGTTACAGGAAACAAACAAAAACACTTGCCAGTCTACCAACTCAAGGATAGGAAGTTCTATGAGTTGTGACATGAGTCAGATCAAGGCTCAATCAGTCTAGGTCTCTGTTTCTGACAGTAATACCAATTACCTGACAGTTTGGAGAAGACAGTTTTCCTTCCTGTCATCAACAACACAGGTTAAAGATGCTCCCCTGACATGCTACGTTCTCCTGAAACAGCCAAGGTAGTTTATCATCCATCAGTTATAGTTAGTAATGGGTACCGCCTATTCTACCAGTGAGCTACTAAAATTTGCTACAAATAGTATTTATCCTAAGTCTACTTCTTTTGAATTTCAAATGCTACCACTGTGATACACAACTACATTCACGTATAAAAATTGAAAGTTTAAGAAACTTTGTCAAGTCCTGGAACTATGGCAGATCCTTATATCAGGTTCCAGCCATAGGAATTTAAGGAATCAAAATATGAGTTTAATTTCTTTAAGATAGGACTGGCAACTTAGCATTCTACAAAGTGCAAAGCCTGAACTGTCATCAGTTATATACTGATCATCTTGTGTATAAGAGGCATTGTACCAGCAGTGAATGAATACTTATGGTCAGAAAAGTCCAGTTTAGATCCATTCCTTTGGCAGAGCTTCAGATTTTCGCAAACAATTTCATAATCAATACAGAAATGGACACCTGCACACATACTTTTGCACTCTTCAACATCCATTCTCTACAACCATGATTGCCTTTCTTTACCTTCTCTCTCTAACCACAATTTAAGATAAAAATTTTCTCCATCCCTTCTCATGTAAAGATACTATCGTCAATCTTTGTCTTTTTCAAGGATGTTTTTTCCATGTCAGACTATGCCTCTTTAAACAAACTCTACATTCCTCATAGCATCATGCCACAGGAAGCCAGATAAGTGAACTCTGTTGCTCTAAGCTAAATTTTAGGAAGGGCCTCTCTTTTACTCTAGGAAAGTCCTCAGAAATGTCCCTAAGCACTTGATGGTGGGTAAGGGCAGGGACGATGGGCCCACAGCTCCACAGTAATTGCTTGGGCAAGATTTAAGTCCATAATTCTTGGGCTTCATAGCTAGCCATTCCCCTTCCATGTTCTAATAACCACAGGAAATAATGGTGTGGGTACAAGAGCGATCTCATTAAAATACCTTTAATAGCACTGTAACAAATGGTTATGCTGTATGTTGATGGGAACACGAGGTCTACATTTCTACTACACACGGGTCAGGTTCCTCAAAGTAAAGGAATGTGAACGGAGTCAATTCAGGCATAAGAAGAACATTCATCAGTCAAGTTATATTATCAATGTTCTTTGCTTAGTAGTTCTGATAGTTCTTAATTTAGAATCTAGCAGAAAACCTATAATGGCCATAGAAATGAATACTTATTAGACCCTCATTATGAGCCAGAATCTCTATTAAGTGCTGTTTTACATGGCATCTAACAACAATTAAATAGGGATATATTTTTAGCTGGTCCCATTTATAGATGAGGACAGGGATTTGCAAAGGTTACAGGGTCATGCGCCACTACAGTTTCCATTGTGTGCATGTTCCCATATTCACTGTGGAAATGAAACGCGGACACAGGATGTGCTAGAACCACACAGTTGAATGCCATTTTTGAAACATGGATCCTGCTTCACATTAGGAAAGCAAAAATAGCTATTAAAAGCAATTTCTGGGCCAGGCACAGTGGCTCACGCTTGTAATCCCAGCAATTTGGGAGGCAGATCACCTGAGGTCAGGAATTCAAGACCAGCCTGGCCAGTATGGTGAAACCCCATTTCTACTAAAAATACAAAAAAATTAGCCAGGTGTGGTGACGCGTGCCTGTAATCCCAGCTATTTGGGAGACCGAGGCAGGAGAATCGCTTGAACCCAGGAGGCGGAGATTGCAGTGAGCTGAGATGATGCCACTGCACTCCAGCCTGGGTCAGAGTGAGACTCTGTCTCAATAAATAAATAAATAAATAAATAAATAAATAATAAAGCAATTTCTAGTTCTCTGATAAAGGATGAGCCTTGAAGAAAAATGATGAATAGAAGTAGGAATCCCACACCAGAATTTAAGAAAGGCACTGTTTTTCCTTTGCGTAATTAGCTCTGGCTAATAAGAAAGATGGCAGAACATGCGGGAGAAAGGGTGAGGCTTCACCAATGCATTTGTTGACCATAAGATTTTAATTAGAAACGGAAAGTCAGAGCCTCCTCTTCATACCTAAAGCTTTGAAAGTTAGCATGTTCTCTCTCCTGCCTGTCTCCTTTCTTTCAGCCTTCCCTCTGCAAGGCAAGACAAAGTAGCAAATGTCAGAAGCCACATTTTGCTAATTTCCGCTTGCCAGCATAATGTCCCAAAGCCCCTGACTCTGTGACAACATGCAGCTCTTGGGACGGAGGCATTGAAGATAGAACAGGATAGAGCACATGACTCCCACATCTCTTGCCTAAGCTATTACATTAAGTAATAAATGCTCCAGCCTTGCCTTTTCCTACACATAAGATAGCATCTAACAGATTGTGATTATGCTTTTACAAACTATAACCAAAGGTACATTCGAAATCTATAACCAGATGTACTCTTATACCCAAACTTTGATGTGACCTTGCACGTACTGAATCTCCACTACCTGAAGACAAACTGTGAACTTAAATACTCAGCCTGTAGTCCTCAGTAAGACTTTTGAATAAAAATGAACTTTAATTCTTTAAACGCTTGACTTTTTTCTTTAGTGAACATTTCCTATAAGCAAAAAACTCAATCAAAAACTTAAAAAGTACACACCCACAGCCTGGTTTTCTTTTGGGCTATTCACTTAGAGGAAACTAACATTGGTTGCGCTCACTGAGTTCCAGCTGAGCGAGGAAATGTCCTTCTCGCTGGTTGATCCACTCCCATTCTTCTGCCTCTCAATTTCACAGGCTCTTATTATTATTATTATTTACAAAGCCCAAGTCTGGCCAGACTGCTCTGTCTTGCTCAAACACCTCTGATAATTGCCCACTAAGTCCTTGATACGCATGCAAGTGCCCTTCCTTCCTACCTCAGTCCTGCCCTCTCCATTCCACGGTCTCCTATGAGACCTCACTTCACCCCAGGCCCAAGCCACATCAAGAGGCTGCCTGCTGTTCCCCAGAAACATGCCATTTACTCTGCTCTTACTGTAGCTGTACCTAGAACACCTCCACCTCTATTGTTCACCGTAAGAATTACCATCTCTTAGGACCCACCATAGGCCAGGTCCAGTGGCTCACTGTAATCTCAGCACTTTGAGAGGCCGAGGTAGGCAGATCACTTGAGCTCAGTAGTTCAAGGTCAGCCTGGGCCACATGGTGAAACCCCAACTCTACTAAAGATAGAAAAAAATAGCTAGGTTTGGTGGCATGTGCCTGTGCCCCAGCTCCTCAGGGGGCTGAGTGAAAGGATCTCTTGAGCCTGGGGGGTTGAGGCAGCAGTGAACGCTGATCATGCCACTGTACTTCCAGCCTCGGTGACTGTGAAACCCTGTCTCAAAAAAAAAAAAGCCCCATCTTAGATTTATCCTGAAAGTACCATTCTTTCTTCTCCTATCTGCAGAATTAACCATTCTTCATTTTAGGGTCTCATAACATTAGTATGAATAGAAGGAAGCCAGAAGAAAATGATAATTTAAAAAAAAAAAAAAGAAAAACAGTCATGTAACATTCTGGACATGCTTTTCTTAAAGGATATCCAAATCATTGGAAACTTTTTTCCCCATATTTTTTCACTCCCAATGGGCAGACAAGAGAGAGCCATTTCCCTGATTTTTGAATTCTACCCTAACACATCCTACGCTTAGCCTGCTTTAGAGTAGGAACTCATTAAACTTCTAGTTAATAGAACTGAATTGGACAAGTCATAGCTCCTGAGACTGTTTCCTCATTTGCAACAGTCTGAGATCCTCACAATTCTATCTACTGTATGAGGTTGTCACAGGGATCAAATGGATAAATGGGGGAAACGTGTACTAGCCAGAGAGCACTGTATGGGTACATGGCAATATTGTTCCTTTAGCAGAGAAGCCACTTTATCTTCTTTTTGTAGCACACAGAATGAAGGACTACGTTTTAAATCCAGTTTGAGGACTGAGAAGACACCACTGCACTGTGAGCCAAGGATTTGGCAAAAAGCACAAAATAAAACACATGAACATGTCTGCACTCCAAGCCAGTCACATTCATTTCATACTATATCCTATTGATGTCTGGAATCCAGTTGGACTCACTAGGGATTACTCTCTTTGAATGTGTGTCATTAGCTATAAACCCTAACACCATACAAAAGGCTATGACTAGAAGGAACAGGCTATATTAATCAGAATTTCTCCCTTGCATAAACATTGCTGCTACATTCCATAAGAAATTCAAGTCAAAAGAGGGGATATTGTGGGGTTGGGCGTGGTGACTCATGCCTGTAATCCCAGCACTTTGGGAGACCGAGGTCGGCAGATCATTGGAGGTCAGAAGTTTGAGGCCAGCCTGGCCAACATGACAAAACCCCGGCTCTACTAAAAATACAAAAATTAGCCGAGCGTGGTGGCAGGCATCTGTAATCCCAGCTATTTGGGAGGCTAAGGCAGGAGATTCACTTGAACCAGGGAGGCAGACCACACCATGGCACTCCATTGCAATGATGGAGCCCAGACCACACCATTGCACTCCAGCCTGGACAACAAGAGTGAAACCCTGTCTCAAAACAAAAAACAAAGTGGGGTAGGGGATCTGGGGAATCAAAACTTCCTAATTCTAATGTGAATAAAACCTCTAGGAAATAGTCTGTGTCTTTACACAGATCTATTGCAGTAACATTTGAATCTCAATTATTCAGTGCACTCGTTTTTTCCAGTTGCAGAAACCAAATAAAGATTAATCAGACTGCATGGTAAGCATGTAATTCTCAGAAAATCAACTACTTTTAGGTGAATTACTTCCCAACAAGATGTTCCTTCTGACTAGATTTTTTTTTTCCGGGTATCAAGCATTCTATAAGAAGTATTCTAGTGGCTGGAGCTCTGTACACCGTCTGTACTATATGCAGATTTTTACATTTTACATATTATAAAATGAAATAATTCAAAAGGCTTTAAAAAAAATAGAGCTCCTAAAGATATAAAAATGTCTTACCTCCTTGGGGAAAAAGGGTCCAAGTATAGAATAGCACATCATGGAACCTAAGTTCACCGAAGCTGCCGATATCAGTACAAAAACCTGTTCTCTGGAAAGCCACCTGGGAGTCTCTACTGCACTTCCTGCAGGGTCATCACCTTGAATGCAAACATGCTGCAATTAGCCATGTAATTGACAGTACTGATCAAAATACACAAATGTGATTTCTGTGCACATATGTTGCACTCTGAAGATATCATTTACTGAATTTAGGGCCATTATGAATATAGCGCATTTGATTAAATGGAACACAATCCTTGTACATTACTGCCATTTTGAAAACATACTGCTTTCATTTACATACCATTCTCTACTAGAATTTCAATGCAGAAATCATCACGCCATCTGATCTTTTGCCTTCACCTTTAAGTCTGTTTCTCTGGTCTTTAATAACCCTTCAAAAATGATGAGGTGGCAGGTGATCTCCAAAGGGTGATATTCTCTGAAGCATAATGTCCTTATTTTCTCAACTTACTAGCATCATATGCTACGTGAAACTCAATGTTTCAAGCATTTAATGTTAATAAGATTTCTAAGGCAGTGTTGAAGTCAAATGAAGTGTAAGTAGGAGAAAACAAGCTAAATCATTAAACTGGTGAATTAATACTTACAATGGTGTGCTTCTGGATAAACAAGTCCCACAAATTCATAAATCAATATTTTTTAAACATTAATTACTGGTCTTTTGCATAAGTTAATTTAACACTTACTTCCAGGGCTAAATTGCCATTTAAAAACATGAAGTCAATTACTCAGAGTTTCAAATATCCAAGCAAATCCATCAGTCATTCATAACTTAGATTGTTTTAAGGGACAACTTAAGAAAAACATATTTGGTTTAATCTGTTTTTCAGAGGTTGTCATGGCAGCCCAGAAAAGAAAAAAAAAAATCTGTGCAACATGAGGAAGTCTTAAGATTCTTTGTGAAATGTTTGTACTAGATGAGAAAGGGAAATGAGAGAAAGTTAAAAAAGAAGGGCAGCAACAGTGGGTACATGAAAGGTAACGTTTTACATTTGCCTAATGGCATACTTATTTGAATGCATTAAATACACAGTACTTAAAAGCAGAGGTACAGGTTAGAAAATCATTAGAAATCACGACACATCCAGTCCTGGAACTTTACCCCGTCCAGGGAGAAAAGTAAACGCTGGCCCGAACCCCATGCTCAGGCCCCAGACTTTTCCAATCTCTCGGAAACGAATCAAGTTAAAAGCAATTCAATCGTTACTAAAGAGACAGGCCCGAAGCCGCCGCCGCGCTCCCAGTTCCCGGCCACGCAATTCATGGTCACCTCCTGGTGCACGTGGGCCCTCGAGGTCAGCCGGAGCGTCCATGCCCGGTAGGTGGACTCCGGTGCCCCAAGCTCCAAGTCACGTCCTTGGATTCGATCTCCAACGATCCACTGGTGCTCCGGTGGGCGGCCGCTGCTCAGCTGGGCCCTGGCATTCCCGACTCCCTGCGGGCAGCGAGCGATTCGCCCAGCCCGGAGCTCTGCAAAACCTTCCAGGACTCTGAGTCCTCGGTGGGCGGGACGGGGGTGGAGCAAGGCTCCCCCCACCCATTATCTTATTCCACCACCTCAGCTGCTATATCATGCTGTCCTTTTTCATTCTTTATGTGAAACAGTGAAAAAAGATAAGTCTATATTCCATATAGCTGGACTCCCCTCTATCTTAAAATTAGTTCAATTTATTCCTATTAAAAGAAAGAAAGGAAGCTCTTTAGACACAGAAAAGGTAGGGAGTACCTCAAATGAAAGGCACGAAAGTGAATTAGAAATTTAGGTTTATTTTTATTTATTAATTTGAGACGGAGTCTCGCTGTCGTCCGCCAGGCTGGAGTGCAGTGTAGTGGCGCAATCTCGATTCACTGCAACCTCCGCCTCCCGGGTTCAAGCGATTCTCCTGCCTCAGCCTCTCAAGCAGCTGGTACTGTAGGCGCCCGCTACCACGCCCGACTAATTTTTGTATTTTTAATAGAGACGGGGTTTCACCATATTTGCCAGGCTGGGTCTCGAACTCCTGACCTTGTGATCCACCTGCCTCGGTCTCCCAAAGTGCCAGGATTACAGGCATAATCCAAGGCACCCGGCCGAAAATTAGGTTTATACAGGACCTTTGGAAGAGTGAATTATTTTTCACAGTGGGTAAATGCGGTAGAATCCGTAATTATTGAGACCAGACACTAGTGAACTGAAAACGAATTAACCGATGTGAAGCAGCTGGGGTCGAAAAATATTTGCAAGAATACTAGTGAATATTGAGGAAGCATGGTGAAGCGGCTAGGAGTGCGACCTCTGGAGGCAGGTGCCAGGGTTCCAAGCCAGGGCACTTTACTGGCTGTGTGTAACTTCAGATGACAAGGTCAGTTTCTCCATCTGTACAACTGGGATTATAATGTTTACTTTGTTGGGCAGCTGTGAGCATTGGCGATAAGGTGTTAGTACCTAGGACATGAACATGATGGCTGCTACCTTACCCTCACACTCACAGTTTTCTTGCACACAAAAAAAATAGGTTTTACTTATTTTCACCTTATTTACTATTTGGGAAGTGTTAAAGCTTGAAGACTGCCTGGGCGCAGTGGCTCACGTCTGTAATTCCAGCACTTTGAGAGGCCAAGGTAGGAGGATCACCTGAGATCAGGAGTTCGAGATCAGCCTGGCCAACATGGTGAAATCCTGTTTCTACTAAAAATACAAAAAAATTAGCCAGGCGTGGTGACACACGCCTGTAATTCCAGCTGAGGCAGGAGAATTCTTGAACCTGGGAGGCAGAGGTTGCAGTGAGCCAAGATCCTGAAGAATCGTGTGAGTGTGGCTTTATCGACTGAGAATCTGCCTCAGATCCACTGTACGAGGTCTGTTCCAATATATGGGATGGCTGATAGTAAGTTTGTAATTGTGCCACTTCACTCCAGCCTGGCAAAAGAGCAGAAACTCCATCTCAAATAAATAAAATTCAAGGACTGGGAAATTTTTTATTTGAAGCCAAAGAAAAACAAAAAGCAAAACAAAAGAATGAGTTACCACCTTGTACCAGGAATTATGAAATTAAAGATGAACAAGCCCCATCCAGACTCTGCCCTCAAGTAGCACTCCTTCTAGCAGATAAAATTCACACTAATTAATCATCTATAATGCAATCGGTTGTATACAAACATATTGGAAGAACCACTTACTTTGGCAAATGGGTCCTGGATGACTTCCTAAGGAGGTGATGTTACCTTGGTTCTTGAAGTTTATGCAAAAATTCCCCAGTGAGCGAGTTGTAAGGAGAACCTTTAGAACTACTCTAAACAGAAAGTTCCACTCTAGCAAAAGTTCCCTGAAGTAGCCTTATGAAACATTTATGATCTAACCCATGACAGCTTCTCCAGTCTCATTTAATTCTATGCTTTCTCTTAAATCTAACATCAATCTGTAGAGGGAAATTTTCTTGAATGATTTCTTTGATGATTACATTTCCTCTTTTGCTTTCTTTCTGGACTGTAGATGTTGGGTCACCCAAACTGGCCCTTTTTACTTATTTCTCTTTTTCTTCTCTCTTTTTTTTTTCTTTTTGGTCTCACTCTGTTGCTCAAGCTACCATGGCACTATCATGGCTCACTGCCGCCTCAACCTCCTGGGCTCAAGTGAGTCTCCCACCTCAGCCTCCTGAGTAGGTGGGACTACAGGTGTGTGCCGCCACAACTAGCTAGTCATTATTTTTTCTTTCTTTTCCTCTATCTTACAGGAAGTATCCCTACCTGTATCTTGCCATCTGAATTTTTGCCAACCGAATCTTGCCAACTGAATTTTTCATTTGTTGCCATCTATTGCCTTGTATCTCCATTCTCATTCCTCTCCCCATTTGCAATCATTCTTGCATGTTTAATGCACATCATTTTCTTTATGTTCTCAAAAAAAATCTGTGTTCTTGTGTATCCATCTATTTTTAATTTACATGAGGGCTATTCATATGCCTATCCTCCTCTCTTCTTCTAATCTCTGTGTCTCATTCTCCCTTCAGATGATCAGTTTTATAATCAAATATAATATTGTGTTAGTTTTCTGGGGCTGCTGTACAAATCACCACAAACTTGGTAGCTTAAAACAAGGTCCTGGAAGTCAGAAGTTCAATATCAGTGTCATTGAGCCAAAAACAAGGTGTCAGTTGGATCATGTCCCCTTAGAGGCTCTAGGGAAGAGTCTGTGTCTTGCCTCTTAAAGGTTCTAGTGACTACTGGCATTTTGTGCCACATCACTCTGATCCCTGCCTCTGGGGTCACTGTGCCTTTTCTCTTCTATGTGTAATCTTCGTGTGCTACTCTTGTAAAGATATTTTGAATGACTTTAGGGCCAGCCTGAATAATCCAGAATGATCTCCTCATCTCAAGTTCTCCAATTTAGTCACATTTGCACAGACCCTTTTTTAAATATACAGTAACATTTACAGGCTCCAGAGATTAGGATGTGGACAGATTTTTGGAAGCCATTATCAGCCTACCACAATTATCTATTCATAGTTTTATATGTTCATTTAGACATATATACACATATGGAATTTTTTTCTTTACAAACTAAAATGGAGTAATACAGTTTTTGTGTAAATGCCACCTCCTCAGAGAAATTCATTTGATTATTTATTTATTTATTTAATAATAGAGACCAGGTTTCACCATGTTGCCTGGGCTGGTCTCAAACTCCTGCACTCAAGTGATCCACCTGCCCTGGTCCCCCAAAGTGCACGGATTACTGCCATGAACCACCACAACTGGCCAAGAAATTCATTCTTATCCCCTCATCCAAATACAGCCCCAGTCATCTTTTGCCCTTTCACCTTTCTATTTTTCTTCCTAGCATTTCTATCAGTCAGGGGTCCCTGTTGCTAATTAAAAAGAAAGAAAATTGGCTAATTTAAGCAGAAAATGAATTGATCATTGATTATTAGGTAACACATAGTATCATCAGGAGGATCAAGCATACCACTTAGAGGTGAACTGCCTAAACTCACACCACCTAAATGGTCCTGTATGCATGACACTGCAACCCGGCTGGACGTACCTTTGCAGCATGTGCTGCTGATACCATTGGAGCCAGGTGTAAGACACTGTAGTTAGAACATCAGCCCCACTCCTCAAGAATGCTGCCACTCTTACCAGAAGAGATTTTAGGTGGTGCTAGCTTCTTCCACTCACTTGCTTCCATTGCATATCAAGACCCAGTGTGTTTGAAGTTGGCAGTAAAAAAATCCCCAACTTTGTTCTTCTTTTTCAAGAATGGTTTGAATATTTTAGCTACTTTGAATTTCTACAGAAATATCATTTTCTCCAAACAACATGGTGGAATGTTTATTGGTATTTTTTTGACCCCATAGATCAAAAGGTCACAAAGTAAGCTGGAATTTTAACCCTGCACCACCGGGTCCTCCTGACCACTCCAAGATGGGAACTCATTATTATGCCTCAGCCCGGTTTTTCTCTCCAGCTCTGGTCTTCCAAGTGTTTTTTTCAATTCATCTCATAGATGCTTTCTTTCACTTGATCGCTCTGTATCTCCTCCTTCTTTGTCATCTGTTATGAGTTGAACTCTGGGTTCTCTCAAAATTCATACATTGAAATCCTAACCCCTTCCACCTCAGAACAAGACCTTATTTGGAATAGGTTTGTTGTAGATGTAATTAGTTAAGATGAAGTCATGCTGGAGCAGGTGGGTCCCTAAACCAATATGGCTGATATTCTTATCAAAAGGAAAACTTTAAACACAAAATCAGACATGCACACAGGGAGAATATCATGAAAAGATTGGAGTTATGCGAACACAAGTCACAAAACACCAAGACTGCCAGCAAACCTCAGAAGCTAGGAAAGAGGCATGAAACAGATTCTTCCTCACACCCTCAGAAGGAACCAACCCTCCCAACACTGACTTCAGGCTTTCTCAGCCTTCAGCAATAGGAGATACGAGATTTCTGTTGGTTAAATCACCCAGTTTGTGGTACTTTGTTATGGCAGCCCTAGCAAACTATACATCTACACTTAGATAATTCAGAAATCCAAATTGCTGAACCCAAATCCAAATCCAACAATCTAACACCAATACTCCCTTTTTCCATCTCTATAGCTTTTAGCACAGTGGGATAGAACCAGTTGTATTATTGCCAAACCGGAGATGTAAAGAGTCATTCTTGAATTCTCATTGACCTCCTTTCCACATTCTGACAATCATTCAAACAGCTAAAGGGTTAGGAGTACAGGCTTTGAAGTCCACTGAACTTAAATACCAGCTTCCACATTTATTAGCTGTGTGATCTTGGGCAACTACCTCAGGCTTGGTTTCCTGACCTATTAACGAGGGCTAACAGCGTCACTACCAGATAGGGTCTCTATAACAATAAATGGAAAAAATACCTGAAAAGAATTTAGCACCTTACCTGGCATACAGAAAAAGTGAAACAAATTACCTGTTATTATCAGTATTGTTCCTAAAATAAACTTTAAATACATTTATTTTTCACATGTATGTCAGACTCATATTTGTGCACATGATGTGTTATACTCTGCTGGTATAAGAGTGACTAGCCACTAACCTCTATGTAGTCTTGTCTCCCACTTTTACCAGTTTCTGAAATTGAGAGGAGATAACCCTAAAAAACTGGACTAGGAGGGCCAGCTTTGGTGGCTCACACCTGTAATCCCAGCACTTTGGGAGCCCAAGGTGGGCGGCTCACCTGAGGTCGCAAGTTCAAGACCAGCCTGACCAACATGGAGAAACCCATCTCTACTAAAAATACAAAATTAGCCAGGCATGGTGGCGCAAGCCTGTAATCCCAGCTACTTGGGAGGCTGAGGAAGGAGAACCACTTGAACCCAGGAGGCAGAGGTTGCAGTGAGCAGAGATCATGCCATTGCACTGTAGCCTGGGCAACAAGAGGGAAACTCTGTCTCAAAAGAAAAAAAAAGTGAACTAGGAGAATCTATATAAAAGAACCCCTTTAAAAAACAAAACAAACACTCCGTATCAACCTGTGTGCCCTCTGACTTCATTCTGGGATTAGAACTGATTATATAACTAGGACTTTAAAAAAAATGTAGCTCCAGCTCTAAGGAGGGAGGTTTGTGACTGACAGAAAAGACATTCAGTAAGGTGAAATATTAAAGCTGAGAAGATGTCTGAGTCAATAGAACAGATTAGCAACTGCTCAAAGACAGACACCAAGTCTGAATTGGTTGGTACTGGGAACAACTGCCTTAGCTAACAAGGCTGTTAATCATTTTCCTCCTACATAAATATGCTGTTTGGCAGTGATTATTTTCACTTAGGTTTCCCAAATTCCCTGCATCTTCCTTAAAAACTTTTTTTGGGGGGAAGAAATCTAATATGCTTAGCGTATTTACTTTCTTTAGATAATGAGAAATGTGCTGAAACACTCTTTGCCACATTCTTTTTCAAAAACACGAGTGTTTTAATTATAACCTCCAAAAAAGACAAGAAGGCCTTCATGCCTTTGCCCTTACGCTTTCATCCATTTAGAATACCCTGTCCTCTCCTTCCATGCTCACTGATTTGGAATCCTTTAGTGAGTTTTTTGTTTTGTTTTGTTTTTTGGAGAGAGGGTCTTGCTCTGTCTCCCAGGCTGGAGTGCAGTGGTAGACCCTGGCTCACTGAAACCTCCATCTCCTGGGTTCAAGCCATTCTCCTGCCTCAGCTTCCAGAGTAGCTGTGATTACAGGTGCGCACCGCTATGCCTGAATAATTTTTTTTCTTTTTTTTTTTTTTGAGACGGAGCCTTGCTCTGTCACCCAGGCTGGAGTGCAGCAGTTCAAGCTCGGCTCACTGTAACCTCTGCCTCCTGGGTTCAAGCAATTCTCTGCCTCAGCCTCCCGAGTAGCTGGGATTACAGATGCCTGCCATCATGCCCCGCTAGTATTTGCATTTTTAGTAGAGACGGGGTTTCACCACGTTGTCCAGGCTGGTCTGGAACTGCTGATTTCAGGTGCTCTGCCCACCTCGATATCCCAAAGTGCTAGGACAGGCCTAGTTTTTGTTTTGAGCCTGTTTCAAATGTTGCCAGAAGCCTGAGGTCCTTTTTCCTTTCCCCGCCATCCCCACTCCCTAACCCCCTGCCATTTTGCATCTTCCCTGTGGCCCTGAGGTATTCTGATTTTTATCTCAAATCTTAATCCCACCACAAAAAAGCAGGGCAGCAGAAATGATTCCTCATCTTTATATACCCCGCAGTTTGATGTTTTTTTAATCAAAGCCTCAATAAACATTTGCACGAGTTACTGACAGAGAAGCGGCTTCAACCCTTTAAAAATGAAAACTGAAAGCAGAGGAAAATCTAAAACTGAACTCTATCAGTTTATTAACATTCTAGCAGGTCTCCGTTCTCGTGAACCCCCTGGCGCTCTTACCGCGTTACCCATCTTTGTTTTTTGCACTCAAGCCTCTTAGCAATAAATAGCTGCTCACTGGATTCACACCGCTGGCACGTGCCAAGCGCCTAATCATTGCTCACTGGATTGGCGGCTGACTACTCAGGAGAGGAAATTAAAACAAAAGGCCGTACTGATCATATTCAGCAGTGTTTCGTTCGTTTGCTTTGGAAGTGGGGATTGGGGGATGGCCAATCACTTCCAAATATAAAATGTTGTTTCCTGGAAGAAAATTGGAGTTTGGGCGTTCTTAGGATTACATTCCTAACTCAAGTCCTGGAAGGAATAATGCTGGATTCTTCATAGACTATTTCATGTGTAGAGTCCCAGGCCCTGGCCCTGCGTCAGGCACATCGTAGGTGTTGAAAATGCACCCGAGGAATA
Source organism: Cheracebus regulus (assembly GCA_963574635.1). Taxonomy (NCBI): domain Eukaryota; kingdom Metazoa; phylum Chordata; class Mammalia; order Primates; family Pitheciidae; genus Cheracebus; species Cheracebus regulus. The sequence continues at coordinate 3,366 of CAUYQU010084583.1, read as the reverse complement.
CTGATTTGCGCCGGACTGTGTATTCCGAGCACAACCCAGCGTTAAAAACCAAAGACAGATTAACAAATTTTGTTGAGAAGCGACTCCGACTATATTTAGAAACCAGAATTGACCCCCTGGCTGCAGGGTCCTCTTTACTAGCACACCTCAGAGAAAGTGCCTGGAAATAGTGAAAGCAGCCAGGGGCGGTGGCTCACGCCTGTAATCCCAGCACTTTGGGTGGCCGAGGCGGGCAGATCACCTGAAGTCAGGAGTTCGAGACCAGCCTGGCCAACATGGTGAAACCCCGTCTCTACTAAAAATACAAAAAATTAGCCGGGCGTGGTGGGTTGGCGCCTGTAATCCCAGCTACTCGGGAGGCTGAGGCAGGAGAATCGCCTGAAACCGGGAGCCGGAGGTTGCAGTGAGCCGAGACCGCGCCATTGCACTCCAGCCTGCTAAAAACAGTGAAAGCATGTTGGCTCTCGTTTCATGAAGATCAAGATGAGGATCACCCCCACAACGACACAAAGTGACTTAGAAGCGAAGGAACAAAGTGTGCTGCTCGGGAAGGCTAAGTCTTGTAGAAGCAACAGAAAAAGTAAAACGTGGTGTGGAGAGGGTTAAAAGCGCTAGGCGGGATAGAAAGCTCTACGTGCCTTAAAAACCACGCGGATAAACTTGTTTGGTTCCTGTCGCGCTCCGTAGAATGAGTTCCCTGGGCCTCGATTGGTTGCGCTCCCGTAGAGGAGGACTACGCGAAGCTGCCCGCATAGTGCCTGTTGCGCTCGCCGAGGACCGGCTTGACTGAGACAGAAAACTCGCAGTACTTTGCCTCAGAACCGCCTCAATCCGGAAACAGAAACTCCCCATGCCCGGCACCGCCGGAGCCACCTCTTTTGAGGGTGGGAGTGCACATGCGCACAGGGGGCCTGAAAAGGCCCTTAAATACCGTCATGCGGGCGCGTGCGGCCTTTTTCCCTGCCGCCGCCGAGTCGTGCGGAGGCAGAGGCTTGGGGTAAGTTGAGAACGACTTCAGAGGTTGTGTTGGTTGTGATTCGTGGCTTGGTGTGTTCCTACTGGGATTGTTGACGAATATCTGGTTCTCTAGTAAGTCAATGCTTTTGTATTTCAGTGCGTTCAAGATTCCGCTTCACCCGTAACCCACCGCCATGGCCGAGGAAGGGTGAGCCCAGGGGCTGGGGTTGGAGTTGGGGTCAGGATGCGGCTGAGGCGTGGGCCGAGAGCTGGCGGAGCAGGGCTGGGTCAGGCAGGTCGCCGTAAATCGTCTGTTGTACACTTAGGCCTTTGTTGAGTCCAAGGCCTTATGTGGTGTGAGCTTTCAACTGATGGTTCTGATGTGGTGTCGCGTTTCAGCATTGCTGCTGGAGGTGTAATGGACGTTAACACTGCTTTACAAGAGGTGCTGAAGACCGCCCTCATCCACGATGGCCTAGCACGTGGAATTCGCGAAGCTGCCAAAGCCTTAGACAAGTACGTTTATCAATCTCATACTGTGGGTTCTTGGAACCGGAACAAAACTGCCACCCAAGGGAAGAAGGCATGGAGTTCATGGTGTTAGCGCAAAAGTTCTGAATGGCATCCGACCTACAGGAAACCTAGGAAAAGGTATCAGAACTCAGATCTATAAAGCCCACTTCAAATGTGTGGGTTGCAGTTTGGAATGGGAATAACCACTCAAAACTACAGTGTTTGAATGATGACTTAAGTTGTCGGATACCCCTTCACTCCTTTTATGAGTGAAACATCAGAGTCTGACAAACCTGTAGGTTGTGGGGCTAATCAGTTTTATACTTATCTGGCTGATTAGATGGAGAGAGGCGTTATGTTTGGCAGTTTGTAAAACAAGCGTTAAGTTTAATGGACCGTCAAGCTCAGGTTTCAGAAACATTTGGTCTCAGATGAATTTAGTAGTATAATTGGAGATTATTTGAATCTGGGAATGTATTCGGATGGATCGAGTTATGTGTTTTTTTGGGTGATTGCATTGACAAAGCAACCTACTCTGGAGCTGAATTTAAATGCAGTTTTAAGGGTTTTTGGGACAAGTTCTTTTTGGTGTAATCTGGCCAGTTGAATCCGATGGAAACTGCATTCTTGTTGGATGTATTCAGTAGGTCCTAGTATGAATCCTTTCTATATTTCTACCTTGGCAATGTTGCATGGCATTTAATGAATAGTTGTTCATTAATGTCACAGCTTTTTTTGTTTTTTGTTTTGAGATGGTCAGCTCTGTCACCCAGGCTGAGTGCAGGGGTGCTATCTCATTGCAACCTCTGCCTATCAGGTCCAAGTGATTTTCCTGCCTCAGCCTCCCAAGTAGCTGGAATTAGAGGCACACACCACTAGGCCGGCTAGTTTTTCTACTTTGAGTAGAAATGGGGTTTCACTATGTTGGTTGGTCAGGCTGGTCTAGAAATCCTGGCCTCAGGTGATCTGCTTTGGCCTCCCAAAGTGCTGGGGTTAGAGGTGTGAGCCATTGTAGCCTTTCACATGCTTATAGCATGTAGATATATGAAGCTGGCTTACAAGAGTTACCATGGTTGGGTTTTGGCCACAAGATTTAAAAATGACTTACACAAATTCACTGTCAGAGAAAGAAGTTTTACTGAAAACCAGTGTTACTGTAGGTTAAGTGAATGTGTATATGCTCTGTAGCAGATTAGTCAGACCTAAATAGTTTTGTACATTTATGATTTGCTGCTTAAAACGTTTTGCCAGTGTTAGTAAAGATAACCCTCTTAAAAATGTAAGAGTGATGGATTTAGATCTGAGTTTGATTTCCATTGTAATTGAGTTTTAGTTTCATTTTCATTGTAATTTGAATTTCAGACGCCAAGCCCATCTTTGTGTGCTTGCATCCAACTGTGATGAGCCTATGTATGTCAAGTTGGTGGAGGCCCTTTGTGCTGAACACCAGATCAACCTAATTAAGGTAAGGCTGCTAAGGATTGTATCAGCACTAATGTTATCTGTAGTGATGCTTGTATACCAGGATAAATTTTGTGAAGTCTCAAGCTGTTCATTTGTGCAGGTGTAAACATTACATGGACCTGATATTGTTGGCCATTTTAAAGGTCATTATAGATAGAGGCATTTTATACCTGCAGAATTGAATGCTAATTTTGACCTTGGAATACAACAAAGATTAATTAGTAGCAGGCTTATAGGTGATCTTTGTGCTTGCTGTACATGATGACAACTGGCTCCCTCTACTGAACTGCGGTGAGGAAACTGCCATGTCACCCTTCTGATTACAGCCACCTTTTGGGTTTAATTTGTTTTTGGTAGTGTTAATGTCTATTAATGTGATGTTTTGTTTAACTTTCTCCTAATAGGTTGATGACAACAAGAAACTAGGGGAAT